>VYZR01061639.1:0-18920 GCA_013400675.1 Oxylabes madagascariensis
TCAGTCCATGAGCAGGGGGAAGCAGAAATAGCAGGACCTCTGGAATTTTAGTTGAGTTCACCAGAGAGCTCAACTAAAATGACAAAGCTTCTCTGTTCCCTTCAAGCGCACACGCCCAGCAGGCCCTCTGAATGACTCTCTTCCCACGTGAAGTCAGGGCCACCACAGAGGGAACCAGAGACACATATATTATGGAAAGGGAGAGTCAATTTTGCATGGAAGGCAAAGTTAATGAATTTCAACATTTTGGAAACACAAGGCCACCACTTTGCTTGGTGAGGCTGCTGATGCAATGCAAATCAATGTCCCTGCCAAACCTACTGTAAAAAGAACTTTATGCTTCATGTGTTTAGGGGACTCTACTTTTCCTTTTCACCCATGTCCTTACTTTCCTGTCCAGTCACAACTGTTCTCATCAGTAGGAGAACATTCCTGCCATCCCTGCTGCTTTTTAGACTGAATTTGTGGAAAAAAGGTGATATGAAGTGAAAAAAGGTGATATGAAGTAAAAAAAGTAGATGGAGGTACATAGACACAAGGTAGAGCCCATGAAAATTTAATCTGGAAATTGAACTTCAGATCCATTTGTGACAACAAGGGGAGCCAAGGAGGTGGAAGCACTGCAACCTGCTTGTCCCACCTCTGGGCCTCCTGCTCTCCATGCAAGATATTGTAAGATCAATCCACTGGAGACAAAAAATAGCCAAAGTACGAGCTGCAGTCCTGTACTGATGTCTGTCACAGTTGTAGGCATTCCTTCATCTCCCTGCTGAGACCAGAGCTGATTAGTCTGTTTATGGAGAGCCTCATGTGCTGGTGGTATCTCCAGATGAGAAGCACAGTGTGACCATCTTATCCTAAGGAACGTGCCCTTAACTTGCACTGCATTGCTGGCTGAAACGATTCTTGCTGGTACCAGCCTGAGCTCTGTTAAGCAAGCCCAGGTAACCAAATGACATCAAACTGCACATCATGGAAGCCAGTTTCTCCTGCAGGGAGACGTGCAGCTCTTCAGGAGAGGCCACTGCTCTGATGCAGCCACTCAGTCACAGCCTTTCTGAAATGAGTCAGCTCTCCTGCTGCCAGCAAACAGCTCACTACTCTGAATTTATGGACGCTCATCCAGCCTCAAGATCCAGCCTGTGGCTTTAAAGCAATTTACATTTGCATTTATATAACACTTTGCATATCTACACCTTATAACTCAACAGTTCACATTAAGCCAAAGCAGGTAAATAGCCTCAAATTGTGTTTTGAAGCTTTACAAACAGATTTTTGACTATTAGGTGGAAAGAAACCTCGAACGCAAGCCACTGACAACAGTTGCAACAGCAGATGTTTCTTTCATAGTGTTTTGCAGGTGGAGCTACCAGCTGCTGTATGAAATCATGAAGGTCAATCAAAGGCAACTGCCTAAGGTGCTGAGCTGTGTTGGGAAAACTGGGGAACAGCTCACAGGAACACAAGGACCAGTGCAGTGCACTCCATCCTTCTACAGGGTATGACCGCCTGTTGTTCCTGTGGGCAGGGAGCTCAGCTCTGGAAGATGTGGAAAGAGTCCTGGGAGAGGGACACCTTTCTCAGGACCACCCTTGGGACACTGTATCCAAGAGCAATGGGTGGGCTGGAGAATCCCTGTTCAGCTATTGTGCTGCTTGTTAGATCCCTTAGATCGTGCTCTCTGGCAAGACTGCTCCAGAAGGCTGAAAATCAACCATCTATTTTTAGAAAGGGAAGCAACTGAGTTTCTGGAGGGTGTTTCTAAACTATGTTGGAGGAACCAGCACAATAGCAGGATGAAGAGGTGTCAGGCCGTGTTAGGGATGTCGCCTCACAGCCTTTTTCTCACGCGCTTCCACCCTGCCCGGAATAGGGAGCAGGAGATGAGGAAGGGCTGCATTCTTCAGCTGGGTGTTAGCTGGCTGGGGATTTCAGGGACTGCTCAGGAAGACAATATACAGAGGAGGACCATGTGGTGTAGGGATCTTCACTTTGGATAGAGACAGAAATTCCTGGGCACCAACTCCAGCTGTAACACTGACTCATAGAATGATGCTGGGCAAGAAAGAAGGGGTGAAAATCCAACTTCCTTACGGGTAGCAAGAGTTTTGCCATTCCTGTCAGTGCTCATCTCCTCATTAAAAGGGGTAACATTTTCTAAGCAAAAGGCATGTTGAAACCATGAAGCAATTAGTAATGGTCCTCTTGCTCTTAAAGGACAAGTCCAATATTTCCCCTCAGAAATTACATATTTTCTTAGAAAGAAGTATTTTAAATGGAAAAAAAATATCAAATGTTTAGTTTGCTATGGGCTATTTTTTTTCTATTTTTGGGTGGGCAGTGGAATCTTTTTTGCCGGTGAAGAAAGAAGAGTGAAGTACTTGGGCACAATAATTAAGTGAAACACAAGACCTCAGAATTCCTTCCAAGATTAGTACACAAGTTTTTAAATATTTTGTGTGTTTAAAAATATATTTTTATGTAGAATATATACACCACAGGAGATCTATATAAATAAAGTATTTCACTAAGGTTGTGAAGCAGAGGTACATGTTCAGCTATCACTAATTAGAAACTCAACAAATTAAGACCTGCCATTTATAAAAATATTCCTGTGCAATGCTAAGGGATCTTAAATAGACTGTACTGTAGGCTTCTGGGTTTGGCTATTTTAATAAGTTTTTTAAAAAACTGATTTTAAAAGCCCAGAAATACTGGAAGAAATTATTACAATTTAATTCCTCAGAGTTCTCATTTTCACAGGTTCTATGAAATTCTCTTTTTCAGCTCTTCAGCAACTGACTTGTCCACTGTTTGAGTTCATATATGAAGTGAAATTTATATTTTTTTGTCTATATTATCTTATAGGCCAGTGGGAGTTTTGTTGCTGTCCCCAAATACTTGGACATAAACAATCTTACTAAGATTATCTTCATTATATAACAGAGAAAGCAGTCCAAATATTGGATGCTGGAATATACTCATCAAATCTCAACAAATTCAGTGGCAAGCAAAATTTTATCATCAACATCATTATTATAATAATTATTATTATCATTATTATTATTTTAAGGCCGTAAAGCCGGAGAGGTTGACTGGCAGCCTAATCAGATGCAAATTTAGAAGCCCTCAAAAGGACATCAATTGCATAAGGTGGAGAGGTTCAGCCTCCTGTAGTGCTTTTGAGCTTGGGTGCCGGAGCAAACACGATGCTGCCTGGCAGCATCCCCAAACCACTTCCCAGGAAACCCTCAGACAGCCTGGCAGGTCCTGTGGACGGGCTGTTCTGGATAGGTTTCAGGCTGAGTGTGCTCAGAGTGATGCCAACAGCTCTGACTTAGGGGTCAAGCCTTGGTTAAAGTGAGTGGACCCAGCAACAGGACAGACGGATTGGCATGCAGGATTCCTGTCTTAACCTACAAATCCAGATAGATAGTGAAGGGAACGGAGGCCATGAACAGCAGCCTTTCACATTCAGGATGTGCAGTTGTTGTGAAAGAGATGAGCCATGGCGTGGGTGCAGCCCTCGTGTGCCAGATCAGGTGCACACAAAGGCTGTGATCCAGCGGACGCACCCAGCGGTTGCACATAACTGACAAATGCTCATTTAATTAATGGGGCGAAGTGAAAAAAAGATCAGACCCAATTCAAAGTGACAGAGTCATGAACTGACAACTAAACCATAAAATCTGACAGGACAAATAGATCTAAAAGGAAGATTTAGGTGGAGGATGTAGAGAAGCATCAGTTACTGGGGAAATTGTTCCAAACCCTGAGGGACATTTTGAGAGCGTGTGTACGTACATGGGCTTGTTCCCAGCCACGTGGTGTCTGCATTGCAGCAAGCTCTGTGCTGTGTCATACAGATGAAGAATTAATCCTCTTCTAAGACAGGGATATTTAGTGGGTGGTTATCTCACTGGAATCTCTTAATTTTTGCCCCGGGATGGGGATGGGTGCAAAGCCACACTACTGACTGGTTTCATTCCTTTTTGTATCAGAAGAATAGCAGAGGGTTTATAATCTCTTAATTTACAGATTTTTTAGTTGATACTTAAAAGCTCCCCCAAATGAGCCAATACTTCCTTGTACTCAGCAGTGACCAGGTCAGTGCCAAAGCCCTACCAGGCTTTGCCAGTGCCAGCACAACTCAAGGTTGTTCTCATCTGGTGCTTGGCACCCCTCCATAGGTGTAGAGTTACTTCAGTCCCATTTCCTTCTGCGTGGCTCTGAGTGCTTCCCCACAAGGGCAGTAAGGAACAGCAGGCTGCCAGGGTGTCCACATTTCAGTGCCTGCCATGATGCAACAATGAGCTGAATTCTTTTCCATGGCCAAAGTCACCATCTGATGCACCTGCACCCCACGGCTATCCTGAGCAAAACTTAACCCAAAACCCTTAGAGTACCCCTCTCTTTCCTAGTGTGTGCCTGTCACTGATCCCAGCTGTCAAATGCACAGATTAAATGTCAACAAGCACTTTGTAATTGATATTAATAGTGGGAATAGTCAGCTGGGGACAGGCCTTCTAGGCCACTCGAATCCCCAGCCCTGAGTCACCCCAAGCACTGCTCAGTGCCATGCATTCACAGATCCCTGGCACATGGAACAGCTCTTCTATAGCAGGGAACAACACTGGAGATAGCTGAAAACCCAAATAAGATGTTGGCAAGTACTCTGTGCAATTAGAAAGAAGGAGGATGGTATGGAGCACAAACAAGTCTCAGGACTGGATCCAACTGGATGCTCTCTCAAACTTCTGGGGCTGAAATGCTTCTGATGATTCCAGGACTGCAGGATTATAACAGTAGGTATTCACTGCTAAAACATTTAAAAGCTATACATTATCGCTCTTAGTGTATCTCCAGTGGGTCTCCCACAGGCATTACTGTGCCTGGTGCTGCCATTGGCAAACTCTGGATGCATTTCCATTAGGAAATTGTGTAAAATGATAGGAGCAGTTCTGGAGATAAAACAGGCAGTGCTGAGAGCCCAGCACAACTCCTTATACTCCTTTCAGGGCCCTCCCTCTGGAGCAGCTTTGGCTCTGTGGCAATTATCCATTAGCAGTGGGGATGCACTCAATGTGCATGTGGAGCTCAATCTTCTGTGTCTAGCTGGATCTAAAAGGTGTCCAGCTACATGCTAAAGTATGGTGAACATGCATAAAAGATTGCACTCCTAAGCTGAACTAAACCAGCAGAACAGATGAATCCTCTTTCACAGAAACAAATGTTTTTCCTGAGTTTTTTTCTCCTGTGATTTGTCTTGTTCTCCTCCTGTTTTCAGTCTGCTGCCCACCTCTGCTGTTTGGCATGACACCATGATGCTGTATCCAAAGCAGTTTCCTGGCTCCATTTAGTCTGCCCCTTAGCATGTGACACATCCTTTTTTTCTTTATTTCTTTATCAAGCTCCATTTTAATTCTAGGCAATCGGACATCAATGGAAGACATCGGAATAACAGTTCAGATGCTCTCTAGAAAATCTGCACTGGTTTAAGCTCTGAAATCAGCTGCAAACTGTAGTTGTCAGTCTTTGAGGTGGGGTTCTCACTTAGGAGGAAAAGGGAAGAGGATTTCTGCTGCTCAGTCCTTGCTGGAGGGGAGACAGTTCACTATCTGCAGCAGGGATTCACACCATCAGCAAATTCCTCACTCTCCTGGATCAGTCACCCCCACGGTCACTCTAAAAGGTAGGAAGGGGTATTCTGGCCCCATGGAATTAGGAATCGCTGTTTGCACTCCTGCAGCCTAACTGCTGTTCCCTGTGGGAATAGAGATTAAATTTATCCCAAGGGCTTAGCAGAACTCCTGTATCTGCCCTTTTCACATGCTTTCAGGAGGACATTTTGCGTCACTTGTAGCTGCTGTTCTCCTCTTTTGTTAGGCTATTCTCTCAGGATTTATATGCTGTGTAGAAGTTTTGTTTCACATCACAATGTGTTTATGTGCAGGTCAGGAAATTAATCAGCCGACTATCTGAACAATTAAAACAATTTTGGCCAGCCTGGCTTCGCTTTGATTCTGGGTTTGGGTTTGTTGTGACTCATAAAGCTCATGTGGCCATCAACAGCACCGATCACACTCTCTGGAGCGGGGAAAGAGATGGGCTTGCCAAAGAGCTGCCAAGTATTGGCCTCGTGCTGTACAAATGGGTGCTGTTTGTTACCAAAGCATCTTCTCTAATGATCAACACTGCCTTAATCTAAGCAGCTGTTCTGCTCCTTCACACGCCCCTTAATCCCCTCACTTGAAGAAGCCCCGTTCGTCAAATTAGGCTGGAGGACAGAAGACGCCTTGTCTGAATCTGGCTTAATCCGTACACAATTTGGGTCACACGGCCTTTTATCAATAAGCACTTGGTTGTTGTCAAACCAGCACAAGCAGAGCAGCAGGGTCAGGCTTTCTGCCGGAACCAGGCTGTGCCTGACTTGCTGCTGCCCTCTGCTGCCTCCGGAGCTGCCGTGGCCAGGGCAAGCCTGCGCATCCCACCAGCACGGCACAGGGGTGAGGGCTGTGCTGGCTCCCGTGCCTTCCCACTCTGTACATGGCCGAGCTCTGACTCAGTCCAGATGCTCACTGCAACCCAGATACATTTCTGCTCAAGTCCCTGGGAAAAAACCTACGTTCTGCGTTCGTAAGAAAATGGAGAGCCAGACTTGCCAGCAGCGCTCACTGATGGGACGAGACAATAGGCACCAAGTGATTAACGCGTCCAAGTGAACAGAAGAAAACAATTCTCTTTTTTCCTGTGAGGGTGGTCAAACACTGGCACAGGTTGCCCAGGGATATTGTGGAGACTCCTTCCACGGAGATGTTCAAAACCCCGCAGGACAGTCCTCTCTCATTGGCCCTAAGGGGGTTGGACTAGATGATCTCAAGGGGTCCCTTTCAAACTAAATTATTCTGTGACTACATCAGGCGTTATATGATAATATTAAGTATTATACAAAAGCAGAGATTGCCGAAAACCTTTCATGAAATAAGGAAAACCATCAACTGTAAATGTTTGCAGGTAGCCTAAGTGTAATCCAAAGGCTCTTCTGTCCTGCCCATCACAGAAGAAACAAACACACCTTTTTTACAACTCCTGTAGTGGCTGCGATGGTCTCTGCTCCTTCTACAGTCTTGTTAGCCACTGTGTTCACGCTGGCTACTACAGCTTCTCCCACCACATTGGCCTGCTCTTTGGTCTTCTCAGCAACTGTGGTTTCAACAAAAGCAGAAAAGTCAGCAAACTAGACACTGCCAGAAGGCTGCCAAATTCCCTGGGATGACAAAATGATTGCATTGATGTAAAAGAAGAAATTAGCCCTGGTGCAGTCCTTGTTTGGATTTTTCAGATGAGATCACGTCTGAATTTAGATCGTGTATGTGAGGATTTTTGTCTGGCACAAAATGCTGCCTAGAGAGCAGCACTGCAGCCTGACAGTCTTTGTGGGCAACTGGAAAATGAAAAATTCACTGTCAGATACTAAGAGACAACAGTGTAAATAAGGTATTTTGCACTGTAGACTGTGCATGACCTCTTCCAGGTTACCCTCTCTTTGATTTAATACCCCTTGGCAGAAAAAAAGCAATAGTTGGGAAATTCTCCAGGGAAAGGATCCATTCATCTTCCCTCAGGACAGTCTGCATGGCTGCTCTGCCTTGGAGCTGAGGATACCCTAGAAGGAGCCCTTTGGGTCCCCGACTCTGCAACTGCTTGACAGCACTCTCCCAAAGACCAGAGTTTTGGCCAGACAGGATCTGATGCACGTAAATCCTCTCTGCGTGCTGGGCTGTGCACCTGACATTGTGAAATGTCTAAATTGCTGTGAGTCATCCCAGTCTGCCAAGTAACCTTTGTTAGATTTTTTCTGACCTACTCTGCTGATTAAATATTTTCTCCCATGCATGCCCACTGCAAATGCCAGACCCTGAACCATCGCTCCTGGCAAGCAGCCTCCATTCATCAGTGGGAAGGTCAGGCAGATCAGTGGTGTCCCACACAGACGCCCCCACTTGGCAGGGGTGGTGGTCTTCCCAAGACGTCTAACAATCACCAGATTTCCACATCCCACTCGGGCTGTGCTCTTACCTGAGGTCACACTTTGCACTACTCCCTCCTTGGTCTTTGTGCCTGTGAAAGGAAACACAATCCATCAGTGCTGCTGGAAATTACACCCTGATTTCTGGACACAGACGGCTTCCTGCTCTGAGGAAGTGCAGTGGGGAGCCGAGGTACCGAGCTGCTGGTACCTCCTGCTCAGACACAAACCATTTGTAGAATCAGAAAAGAGACCAGCTTCCCTCCCCAGGAAAGCCAAGGAGTGCCTTTGTGTTGAGAGCTGGAGAGCTTCAACAGAAAATTTTCTGGGAATGCCTAGACCTGAAAAATCTTGATTATAAAAAATTGTCCCGGCAATATTTCCAAAATAAGCAGCTGAGTGGTGGTAAATCAACTTTAAGTTAGTTGTAAAAATGACTGTAAATAAAATCGCCTGGTAACATCTCACCTACTTTACCCTTGCAAGACAAGAAGTCGCATCCATGACTCTCCCCTGCCTTTCAACAGGATACTTGCCTGCAGTGGTCATTTAAAGTCTCATTCTATACCACTAATAAAGACTCTGGAGAAACCTGAGACTGAATTTACAGAACCACCACCCACCTACTGCATACCTACTTACTAGATTCCCAGTTTGGTGCCTCAGCCCAGGCTGTAAGTGCCTGCTCACAGCAATACACAGAAAGCAGATGGTTTTATCTCAAATTATGAAAATACACCATATGTATGCTTACATTGTAATTTATCTCGCTGTTCTCAATGCAGAAAAGCTAACAGGATGTGAAGGCATTCAGTTTGCAACACAAATAGCCCTAAGGAGTAATTAATCTCTGTGATTTTCCTCCACACTTGAAGAGACAAGCTATATATCCCTTCCACTTGATACTGTTACAGGTAAGTGAAATCATATGGTAGATGGGCAGCCCCCATGGTAACTAGGTGCTTAACAGATTAAAAAAGTAAAGGATCAAATTTATCTCCCTTGGAAGTTAAATAAAACACAAGACAAAATATTCCACTGGTCCCACTTTACTGTATATTGCAAATCATCTGCACCTATACAGTTTCTCTTCAGGTTACCCATACTGGTACAACAAAAGGATTTCTATGGCCAACTATCAAAATCATAATAATGGACAATAACCCGGGAGATTGTTGACTCCATGATAGTGGAACATCCATGGGTGTGGTAGGAGAAACCAGCTACAAACCACAGCTCATTCTCATTAACAGCCTGAGAAGCAAAGCAGGTGCAGTGCCCTGATAACAACAGGCCCAGCCCAGCTCTGCCCTGCCTGATACATGTTATGTATTATTGAATGTAATTCTCAATTGTTGATTTATTTTGGTGGTTGCAATGTTTGCCTGGGGCAGAACAAAACTGTTATACTACAATATGCTCTCAACATTTCACTCCACCCACCCAAACTGTTTTAGAAGTCAAGAGATGAAATTTTTGTACCTTTAACTTGTTACTGCTGCAAGCTGCAGTTCCTAGTGATGCACATGGCACATGTGCACTGCCGTGAACTGGATTTAATCATGGTGCCCATGATACACAAACGTGTGCAGAAGCACAGCACTGAGCAGAGCAAGTCTCAAGCCACGAATGTGAACCCCTGAATGGTTCAATTCAGACACCATCCTATTTCATTTTCCATCCCAGTACCATTCCAAGAAAAGACTGCCACGATATTGATTTGACATACAAGGTTGTCTCACATCAGACTCAGATGCTCAAGCTTAGCCCTTTGCTGGTTTTTGGTTAAACAGCAATTGATAAGTAAGCAAAGTACATGATCTGCTGTACCAGCCTTTCATGCCTTTGCAGTTTTGCAGTAAACATGCTTACTGAGACAATAGCTGCACTTTTATATGGTTTTTTGCCAGACTTTTAAGGTGACAATCTGGGCTCAATTCTTTTACAGGGGAGGGGAGCGGGCAGGTGCTATATTTGCGGACAGAAAATAATTCCAGAAAGGAGGGATGCAGATAGAAGGAAAACATCCAAATCCATTTCACGACAGAAGCAATGTCATTGGGAAGAGTCACTGCTGCAGCCTGGGGAGAGCTCGCCTGATCCTCCCAGCCCAGCCACGCCCGATGACTCAGGCTCCCATCCATTATGCACCACATGAAACCCGACCTTCCGGCGCATACTCCTGCCAGCAACCCGCATCTGTTGAATCAGAAAGCAATCACCTGATGCTCAATCTCATTTCACTCATTAGCCCTTGCCTGCAGCTCCTGTACCCAGAATTAAAAGTTCATGCATCCTGTCTCTTCTGAGCGCCGTGAGTCATCTGCAAGAGCTTTGGGACCACCAGGGAGGGACCGGGGCGGTGGAGCGCTATGCCCTGGGAGAAGGTCTGGAGTAGAAAGGGATATTTTGATGTGCATTAAGTCCTGCAGGAAGCACTCAGTTTAAACACAGCTCGGTGTGTTGGGCCTTTCTGCAACACACACGGTCGAGAATCATTTTGGAAAACTAGAAGTGCATTCTGTGTTGAGGCTTCCTGAACCATAGCATTAAACAGTACTAATGACTCAATACTCTGATGCAGCTTTGCACTAAATTCATTAATTACTTACACCCCTATTCAAACCAAATTAAAAAAGACAGCCCTCTGAACCACTGCGGGATCCACATTAACCATGCAGGGATCTCCTGATGCCTCAGCACACTCAGAGGCTGCTAGAACGTGGAGAGCAGATGGTGATTTCACCAGGTGCAAAGGTGACCCATGAGACAGGATTTCTCCCTCTCTTTTTGTGCACTCTCTTCTCTACCCCAGCGGTTCAGCAAGGCTGTTGGCAGGGCAGGAGCACTGCATTGCAGGCTTAGCACAGGAGGGAGGCATCTCCTGCTCTGCCATGGGCTGTGGGAGCTGAACCTCTATGGATCGGGGGGGACAAGGGGGCCACAGTGTCCCAGTGATGCTGTGCACTCTAGACAGATGCCTCTCAATGAGCATTATTTTCATCTCCTGGGCAGCAGCAAGTGACTCACCAGATGTGGTGGTTGTGCCCAGACATTTGGAATCCTCCTCAGAGAGTCAGCAATGAGTTAACACAAACCTGAATAAAAGTCAGGGATCCACTTCATCCATCCTAGGCCCTGGGGATTTTGCTCTCTTTTCTGATGTTCTCAAAAGACCCTTGAGGGTCAATAGTATTATTCTCTCCTAGCATCCAAAAATTCAAGTCTCATCACCTAATGCTCTAGGTGAAGCTGCTGGGGTAGGGCTCTGCAAGGGAAGAAGCAAGGAAGGAAGAGTTCAGGTCTCTGATTTACTCTTTATGTGGCACAGAGTGACAAAAGGCAGCATGAACAATCACTCCGGTTTTAACCAATATACCACACCTCCACCTTCTCTAGCTATTAAAACAAAACCCCCGTGCTCTGAGCTAATCAGCATCTGGCCTTTACTTTTCCTGCTTGTGAAAGACTGAATTTTCTCTAAAGGGCTGAGCTTCCCAACAGGAACTGAATCAGGCCAAGGCAAAGCTCTGTACAGTGCATGACAGGGCAGGAATCAGCAACATACCAACAGACCAAACCAATAAAAGGAGAAAGCACTTAATCCTCACCTTGATCCTTATTTGATCCTCATGCAGAGATTAAGGTTTCAAGGCTTTTAGTTTTAGGCTCATAGAAAACTTTATTGAAAAGGTCAGAACCTCCTAAAGAGACCTCTTGACTGTGCAACAATGAAAACCAGGTCACAGTATGGAGCTGTACAACGTGACTGAACAGAGATGTGAGAAATTATGTATAAAAACTCTGAATAACCCTGACACAACTCAGATTGGGAAGCAGGTGGAGCAGTAATGATGCCACAATGTGACACCCATACGTGACATTTCTTAGACTGGTGTTTCACTTACTGTAGTTTGTTGTTTACAGGGATGCTGCTTACCTTTTTTTGTTGTGGGTCAGCTTCAAACTGAAATGTGAACTGTTACATCCATTCATTTCCAGCATGTCAATAATTAAGTATTTAAAAATTCAAGATAAAGACATTACCAGACCTGCTGCATACAAATTCTGTATTTAATTTGTAATGTACAAATATATATCTGTCGCTGTTGGCAATAGAACAGTTTTAAATATAGTAGCTAAGTACAGCTGTGGATGTTGCAGTATGATAGCAGGAAGAGCCTTCATGTAAACTTTCCTGCAAAAATAAACACTCCCACATCCAGCAAAAATAAAGAGCTGTGTGAAATGCAGTAATCAGCAGTGAGATAATCAGTCTTGGGAACCTAAGACTCTTTCGTTTGTATTATATGGAATATCTGACCATCCAGCCATTAAATTACATGTGCTAGATAAGTGGAGATAGTGGGTTTTGAGGGTGACCTTGAAAGAGGAGGTTTCAGCCCATTAACTGTGAAAGAGGTCTCGAGGCAGGACATCAGGCACACTGTTTTCCAGATCCTATTCTTTGGGCAAAAGGAATTTGGGCGTCTCTTGTAAAGCAAGATTAATGTGTGCATGGGCAACGAAAGAGGTCGGTGAACAGGAGAAGGATTTCAGGACAAACCCATTTGTTTGTGGGGAAACAAATGCATCCTGCAATCCCCTCTTACTAACTAACACCTTTGGCTCCTCTCAGGGACCTCCTCAGTGAGTCCCTCCCAGAGTGGAGGTGAGGCAGAGACCAGCAGTGCTCACTTGCCTGGAGAGTGCCTGATCACCCTGCAAACAATCAGTGAATAGTCAAACAAACCTTACACCTGAGCATCTGCTCCTTAACATCATTCTACCTTCCCTGAAGTTTTTATGTTCTGCCTTCCCATAGTGGTTTCTATGCCTAACTTGGGAAANACAAACCTTACACCTGAGCATCTGCTCCTTAACATCATTCTACCTTCCCTGAAGTTTTTATGTTCTGCCTTCCCATAGTGGTTTCTATGCCTAACTTGGGAAAACTGAGGCACGGGGAGGCTGTGGTGCCCAGGCTTACACAGCAACTGTGCAGAGCTCAGGATCTTATCCAGACTATCCTGCTAGTCACTCCCAAGCTTCAGCCACAATATCATTTCCCCAGACTTTCTCAGAGACAATCTATGCAGTTGTTCATGCTCACAAGTAGATCAAAACTAGTTCTCTCTTACCTACATACATTACCCCTTCTTTGGTCTTCTCTGCAGCTTCTGTCACTCCCTGCTTGGTCTTTTCTGCAGCAGCCACCACACCTTCTTTAGCAATGGAGAAACCTTTCTTAAAGACATCCATTCTTGTAGCTTGTTAGGGTGTTATCTGGGGTGATCTGAATGAGGGAGCAAAAACAGCAAAAAGCACCTCAAGGCTGGGACTGCGAGATGCAGCCTTACCCTCAGCAGATACTCAGCTTCTCTGGCAGGCTCTGCCTTTGCTCTTCCTCCTGTGCTGGATGAAGGCAGTGTGGCAAAGCTCACAGCCCTCGCTGGCTCTTATAGATGAAGTGTGCTGCAGTGTAGCCAATGCCTGTGTACAGCTGATACTGAAATATTAATGATACAGATCTGCTTGGGAAGCTTTAAGAAGGGAGGGGGAGAGGAGGACGACGACAGCAGTAGGTAAGGAGCTGTCTGGAGAATTTCCAGACAGAAAGAGCTTTTAAAATGTGCTGCAACACTCTCAGTGAAGGATGGTCTCAGTGAAGAGGGAGACTTTAGCAGAAAACCTGAGTTCCTGAAAGGGCATCTTCGTGTGGCTGCAGCAGGAGCCAAACACCAGCTCTCCTGGGCCCCAGAGGGTGGAGAGTACGGAACGCTGACAGCGTTTGTAGCAAACAAACAGGGTCAGGGTTTCTTGGTCTGGCAGTTACCAGAACCTACCCTGCACAAAATGGTAACAAGAATATTATTTCTCATAAATCCTGGGAAAAAGGGAGCCAGCTACAGCTTGGCGCTCAGGTGAAGCGAGCTTGAGGTCCCACCTGCTATGTTTGTCAAGTGTGAAGTCATTCTGTATAAATTGTGGGGTTTACTCAGCTGTACATCCCATTATAAGGGTTCATTTCTGAAAAATGAGATGTCTGTTGGGGGAAATCCTGTTTCCTATTTGTTTCTGGGAGTTGCTGTAGACAGAGCCCTGCTCGGCCGCCGCAGAGCGAGACAACATCTCACACCAAACACCATCCCTCACGTCAGAGCCGGTGCTGCAGAGCACAGCAGGGCGAGAACAGCCAGCACAGAACGGACTGGGGAAATCTTACAGAGATCCATCCAGCCTCAAGGCCTGGCTAGGAAAAAATACCAAAACATGACCATTAATCACAGTTGGATATCCTAATGTACTTGCAGTTAAACTCGACCAGTTAAAGTGTTTTCTGAAATAGATCCCAAGTGGTCCAAATCAGCCATTGCCCCAGCAGTAAAATGAAGCTCAGTGCTAGCTGTGAAAGCAATTGCTGGTGCAGCAAGGCGATTTTTAATTTATTTTTTTTAATAGTGCTAGATGTGAAACTACGGATGCCACATTGCATCAGCCTTTGAGCCCAAAGCATGACTTGCTTTGGCTGTTTTTCCTCACCAGGCAAATACGAATATAGAACATGAAATTCAGAGGCTGAGCTGTATTTTGGAAAGATAGCACACCACAATGTCATGAAGTGCAGCGATCTGCAAGCCACTGCTGCCACAAGTTATCAGCCTGGAAGTGTCAGATGGGGAATGACTACGCAGAAAAAAAGCGTGAATAAAAAATATCTTATCTGTATGTACATGCAGACATGTACACAAACATAGTTCTTAGTGTGAAACTAAGAATAATTCTTCAGTTTTTGGAAGTCAATTTTTTTACCCCATACTGAAATTATTGAAAAGCTGTTGATCTGGGAAATAACATATACAGCTCTTAATCCTTTTCTCACAAATAAGTCTCCTTATTACAAATGAAGAACAAATTTCCATCTGAATATAAAGGAGCCAAATCTCTGTCAGACTAATGAATTTATCAGTTGTTAATTTAAAAAAGTGCAGGAATCAGAGGAAGGCCAGCACAGCACACCAATTATTATAGGAGCTCACATAGTTCCAGAATGTTGCAGCAAGAAGTGGAAAAGGTTTCTCTTACCATCTGTCAAAATTCCCCCTAGGTGGTTGTTGCTACGGCTGGTGCTCCTTCCTGCTCCCAAGGTGCTCTGAAATTGAAGATATCTGCACCTTACTGTGCCATACAACAGTGGTTTAACCTCGCTGCTCCTGGAGCCAGTCACAAAACTGCATTGATTTCACCGGCACAGGCAGGAGTCTTGTTTTAACTACATTTGTTAAAAAAGTGAATTTACCATCTTTGGGAATTGCTCCAGGGCCTATTTACTTTTTCACCAAGCTTTCAAAGACCATTAAAGCAGAGCACAGACATTCCCAGGGTTATGAGTCTGGCTGGTATTTTCAGGAGAACACCAAGGCTGATAAGGCTGAGTGAGAAGCGTATCTTGATTTTGTTCAGCTATTGTTCTGTCATTGTGATTTGTACAATTCAATTTTACGTATTTTGCATTGCTATAAAAGGTAACAAATGCATGAAATATCAAGCCATCCTGGGATGTGAAACATGAATCATCACCAGGCTGAATTAGCCAATACTCAAGTGGGATACTCCTTTCCTGCCTTCTCCTGTCCCGATGACCTTGAGAAAGGGCTCACAAGACACATTTCAATGCTGTTGGATCCCTTTCAGGCAGCAAGCAGTTTGCACAGGCATTGTTTTGCCTTGAAACCTTTTTAGGAAAGCTCTGGACTCAAGACAACATCATAGGCGATCTATACAGGGCAAGCATCCATAATGGCTCCTCAGTGTTTGCCACCTCCCGGCGACTGCAGGACCATTCTACTCACAGCAGAGGATTCAGACCCAGTTTGTTGCCGATCCTACCTAAGACAAAACTTTCAAGAGTTAACACAAGCTACCTTGGCTTTAAGATTTTGCTAGGGACTTAACTTTCTGTCAGGTAAGGTTTCCCCCTTTGTATCAGGTAAGATAATCAGCAGCGAAGGAGAAAGGCCTCCAGCAGGCAATTCAGAGACCCCAAGTTCCTATCTCACCTGGCAGCAACCTCTTTTTCTCCATTTTCTGCCTTGCAACACTTGGAGAAGCCAGTTAAGGTACATCACTGTAAACAAATCTGTATCTCAAAAACATCTGGCTGATCTGCATACTACCAAAAGAAAGCCTTGTCTTGACTTGTGCAATGACAAACCATCCACTTGCTGTTCATTTAAAGTTTGAATTCTGGCTGCTCAGACTTGGCCATTGAGCCTCTTGCTGGATAACAGCAGTTTCTTGAAACTTCCCCTGAAAGGAGCAGTTCCCCACCTCTCACGTGCCTCCACCTGTCCCTGGGTGTTGGTGGCTGACACCTGGAAGCAGATCTGAGCAACATCTGCCAGCAATTCAGGAATATGGGCAAGAAAATTCTAACTCAAGTCTACTTATTCCAAACCACTGACGCAAGGCAAAGGAAAGAATGTAAAGCAGAAATCAACATTCCCTGTCCTCTACTGTCTTTTTCTTTGTGCCTGCAACAGATTGAACAGGATTTTACTTAATTTGGGTCTCTTCCTTCTTGAATTTTCCCATCTGCAAGCTACTCTGTCCACAAAGCCGTAACCTCATCCTTTAACAATGAACTTATGCTGGAGACTAACAGCTGACAAAGTAATTTTGCTGGATGAAAGGAGTGTGATTTGGTCATATTCTATTGAAGTATTTAAATTGTATATGATATTGTTTGAAAAATAGGTAAGAAAAGGAAAGATAGACTGCTTTTGTGGCTGCTAAATATCCTCTGTCCAGGAAGTTTTTTAATGAAGAATAATATTAACATTAACAGGATCGAACCTCGCTATATATAAACAGAAATCCTTCCTCTCTCTCTCCAATTATGAAAACTTCAAAATGCAGAAAGGAGAACTGTCACAGATCTGTCATTTCCACACCCTAACGAAAACAAGCAGTTGTCTGACATCCTTTGGCAAACAGTTTAGAACTTGAATCCCTGCATGTATGTTTGCATAGGTAATGAGCTAATTTCCTTAGCCAGGGAATGAATAACCCAGGGACAAGCCATTCTTCAGGAACACACACAGGCATGAGGCACATGCAGCACAGAGTGCTGCCAGTGCAGCGATCTCCTGTGACTGATTTCTGCTGCCATATACCACTGATAGCTTTTGAGCAAACCATTAAAAATACAGGCAACAAGAATTCATCTTCTCCCTCAGACGGACAGACCAGAAAAAGGAATTGCTCTCTAGCCCTGCAGTCCCCTCCTGACACTCTTCTCCCTGTGCTCTCTTCCCCCAGAGCAGCTGCACACGCATGAGCACGCATCGGCAGCGGGCAAGGGATGAGACAGCATTTTCCAGATCTAAATCCCAGTGCCTAATGAGAAGTTTTCCCCTTGCTGTGCAGCTATCAACAAAACTGTCTTCCCAGACATAAAATCCTTTTGGTTATTCAGGCTGCTTCAGAGATTTGGAACTGGGATATATGAATCTAAGGCAACACCAGTTTTCTATCTTTTCTTGGTTTTTTAAACATTTTTTCAAGGGTTTTTTTTCCTTTTAAACACACAGATTCAGAATTTAAGTCTATAATTAAGAGCATTACAGAGTAGGCAGTGAATCTGGAAAGACAGAAAAAAACCCAAACAAATTCATCAGAATCTATTAAGTGAAAACTGAATTTCTAAGGGCTGTTTCTCCAGAGACATGCTGACTGGAACAGCCAGAGAGTTTGCCTCCCAAGAACGGCCAAGCCATTTATCGGACAAGCCATTGATCAAACGCATTGTTTGGCATTGTTTACTCTGAGGCTGCCCACCTCCCATCCAGCTGCAGCTCCAGGGCTCTGACCCTGAACAAAAGGAAAGAGGCCAAGATGAGATTCTGCACCTTAAGCAGATTACCCAGGAGATGGTGCTGGCACTTGACGACTTGGTTATGGAATTGCAAACAGGACACTGAATTCTTGGGGCAGGCATCATCAGAGGGGGTTAAGAGCTGTGTTTAATGGAAGTGGTTAGAATTACCAGACAAGGCAAGAGCAGTCCTGACACTTATTGGCAAGATCCCAGGGCATAAGTGATCGATCCAGTATAACTGGCAATATCAACTCTTAGTCTACTCTACAGTCTGAAGAATAGTTTGAGCACTTTGAGGAAGTACTTCCCAGAAATACTTGGAGGAAAAGTATTTTCGTGAATAAGAACACAGGGGGGAAAAAAGTCACTAGTGACTGGGGACAAAGAGTGGAGGAACAATATCTTTGGCTAGTTGTTCTTAGAACCACTAAAAACTTGTGAGAACTACCAGGGCATCTCCAAATATCCCCACACCACTATTAGTATAACATCAGTTACTGAATGGGTTTCAAGTATATTTTTGGAGCAACACTTCACTATAACACTTCACAATAACACTTTCCAAATAATTTTCCATGCTATCTTTTAAATTGATTTAACTCGCCCATTTTTTTCATCAGAGCAGTGGTACCCAGCTTTGTAAGGTACACCAACACTAAACTAGGCAACTGAAGAGTGACTAAATATCTACTGAAGTTAGCTGGTGCACAGATGTCTTTCTCATCCAGAAAGTACCTCCTAGAAGACACTGATCTCAGAAAGCAATGAGCAGGTTGTTACAGCAAATATATGTCTGTTTTCCCTGGTTCCATGCTGAGGCAAGAGCTCACAAAAGCAAAAAAAAAAAAAAAGGCAAAGTTGTGGTGTATCGCATTCCTGAGTAGGTACACTCCTCATACCTGTTCCTCTACAGATATAAAAGAAAACTTACAGCTCATTCTGCCAGCAAATCTGATATTTTGAACCAACAGTATAACCTCAACGTGTTATTCAGATACCACAAATTAAAAC
>VYZR01061646.1:0-11870 GCA_013400675.1 Oxylabes madagascariensis
AGGGATGCAATCTAGCCTGGAGTCGGGGATTGCCTACTAGTGGTAATCCCAGAAGTTGAGGGACCTCTGCCTCATAACGTGGGTCTTCTTGTGGAACCTTTAGGTTTTTTAACTCCTGTTTTTCAGCACTGCTCTTCCATGTAGTTTCGAACACCATATATTGGACTGTTGTGAACATTAATTTAGCAAGCTGCTTTATATCAAAAGGAGTTACCTCCTTGGTGGTTAGGAATCGTAGCATATTAGGCACAGCAGTAGAACCCAAACCATGCTTGGTCACAAGCTGATGCAGTTCAGAAAGAACTGGCCACTGGAAGGGGGTGTATTTGTCAGGAGTTCCGTTGCCTCTTATTACTGGATAAACGGCAACTGTTCCATCCTCAGGCTCCCAGCCCCCTGACATGGGTACATCAATGAGTTCTGCCTCTTCAAAGTCCCCACTAGTGATAGCCACCTGTTTTACGGTTTGCCAGACGCTCACAGGATTGGGCAGGGCTGTTGGCAGTGCAGCGATGGCAGCGATATCACCGTGTTCCACAGGAGGATTATGGTTCTGGCTTTCTCTGCTGGTATCCCTTGCGTCCCTTGCTGGTATATAATCCAGGGACAGCTCCAACTCTGGCAAGGGCAGTGTGCTCTGGACAGTGGTGTCACTTCCAGGTATTGCATCTCTGGGAACTCCTGGTGACGCATTTCCTGGACTCGCCCATGAAGACTGGATTGGAGGCACTGGCACACCCCCAGAAGGCTGGATCAGAGATGGAGCCTAGCCCCAAGGAGGCTGAGTCGGAGACGTGGTCTTGGAGCTGGCCCACTCGGTCTCAGGAGGGGGCGGTCCTGGCACGCGTGTGCTAGCAGGGGGTGTAGATGGCTCCTGCCAGCACTGATTGAATCCTTGCACAGGCACAGTTGGAACAGCTGTAGGGAGCCCTGCTCCTGTGAGAGCTGGGCATCTCCGCAGTGTGATGATAGAGCTAGTACAGTCAAGGGGGGTCACAGAGCACAGCTCAGCGGCAGATGGGTCTTTGCAGTGGCCGGGGGCTGGCTTGGCAGTAGCCAGGCGTCTGGCAGGAGCTAGCGACTGGCATTGTTTTGCAGCAGATAGCGGCAGGCAAGGCCATGCGGCAAGCAGGCATCTCGTAGCAGCCTCACACAGTCTCACAGTGGCTGGGGGGGGGTCACAGGGGTTTCTGCTGACACAGCAGGACTCGGGGTGGCAGAGTACAAAGAGGCAAAGCACGGCTCAGTCGCGGTGCTTTCCGCCAGCAGCGTGTCCCTGCCCGGGACGGTGGCACGGTCCTGGGCGACCAGGGGGCGCTCCGCTAGGGTGACATCCCTTCAAGGGGGCAGCAGCGTGATCCTGGGTTGTTTCACGGTGTGTTGTGACTTCTCCGCCTGTCCTCCTCTCTCGCTCTCCCAGAGTGGCATCTGCACTCCCAGCTGCCTCCCCTAGCGCCATGCTTTTGCCACTCGCGTCTGCCATTTTCGCCTCCTGGTCTCTCTTCAACTGTTCTAATAAGTCCATGACGAGCTTCCAGGGTTTTATAACGTTAATGGCGGTCTTGTTGCCTGTCAAGGCTGCTGAAAGGATATGTCTTCCAGCCCGCTCCCACATTTTTACATCTAGGGCGTCTCCTTCCAACACGTCCAGCCCGTGGCTCTCACACCATGTTGTTAGGGTTAATAAAGCACATTCGTTGTACTTTTCCCATCTATTTTTTAAAACTAGTGTCCATACCNCAATCTAGCCTGGAGTCGGGGATTGCCTACTAGTGGTAATCCCAGAAGTTGAGGGACCTCTGCCTCATAACGTGGGTCTTCTTGTGGAACCTTTAGGTTTTTTAACTCCTGTTTTTCAGCACTGCTCTTCCATGTAGTTTCGAACACCATATATTGGACTGTTGTGAACATTAATTTAGCAAGCTGCTTTATATCAAAAGGAGTTACCTCCTTGGTGGTTAGGAATCGTAGCATATTAGGCACAGCAGTAGAACCCAAACCATGCTTGGTCACAAGCTGATGCAGTTCAGAAAGAACTGGCCACTGGAAGGGGGTGTATTTGTCAGGAGTTCCGTTGCCTCTTATTACTGGATAAACGGCAACTGTTCCATCCTCAGGCTCCCAGCCCCCTGACATGGGTACATCAATGAGTTCTGCCTCTTCAAAGTCCCCACTAGTGATAGCCACCTGTTTTACGGTTTGCCAGACGCTCACAGGATTGGGCAGGGCTGTTGGCAGTGCAGCGATGGCAGCGATATCACCGTGTTCCACAGGAGGATTATGGTTCTGGCTTTCTCTGCTGGTATCCCTTGCGTCCCTTGCTGGTATATAATCCAGGGACAGCTCCAACTCTGGCAAGGGCAGTGTGCTCTGGACAGTGGTGTCACTTCCAGGTATTGCATCTCTGGGAACTCCTGGTGACGCATTTCCTGGACTCGCCCATGAAGACTGGATTGGAGGCACTGGCACACCCCCAGAAGGCTGGATCAGAGATGGAGCCTAGCCCCAAGGAGGCTGAGTCGGAGACGTGGTCTTGGAGCTGGCCCACTCGGTCTCAGGAGGGGGCGGTCCTGGCACGCGTGTGCTAGCAGGGGGTGTAGATGGCTCCTGCCAGCACTGATTGAATCCTTGCACAGGCACAGTTGGAACAGCTGTAGGGAGCCCTGCTCCTGTGAGAGCTGGGCATCTCCGCAGTGTGATGATAGAGCTAGTACAGTCAAGGGGGGTCACAGAGCACAGCTCAGCGGCAGATGGGTCTTTGCAGTGGCCGGGGGCTGGCTTGGCAGTAGCCAGGCGTCTGGCAGGAGCTAGCGACTGGCATTGTTTTGCAGCAGATAGCGGCAGGCAAGGCCATGCGGCAAGCAGGCATCTCGTAGCAGCCTCACACAGTCTCACAGTGGCTGGGGGGGGGTCACAGGGGTTTCTGCTGACACAGCAGGACTCGGGGTGGCAGAGTACAAAGAGGCAAAGCACGGCTCAGTCGCGGTGCTTTCCGCCAGCAGCGTGTCCCTGCCCGGGACGGTGGCACGGTCCTGGGCGACCAGGGGGCGCTCCGCTAGGGTGACATCCCTTCAAGGGGGCAGCAGCGTGATCCTGGGTTGTTTCACGGTGTGTTGTGACTTCTCCGCCTGTCCTCCTCTCTCGCTCTCCCAGAGTGGCATCTGCACTCCCAGCTGCCTCCCCTAGCGCCATGCTTTTGCCACTCGCGTCTGCCATTTTCGCCTCCTGGTCTCTCTTCAACTGTTCTAATAAGTCCATGACGAGCTTCCAGGGTTTTATAACGTTAATGGCGGTCTTGTTGCCTGTCAAGGCTGCTGAAAGGATATGTCTTCCAGCCCGCTCCCACATTTTTACATCTAGGGCGTCTCCTTCCAACACGTCCAGCCCGTGGCTCTCACACCATGTTATTAGGGCTAGTAAAGCACATTCGTTGTACTTTTCCCATCTATTTTTTAAAACTAGTGTCCATACCTGTAGAATGGGGTCCTCCGGGGTCGAAGCACACGCTCCCATGTTCCTGGCAGCTTCTCTAATCCACAAAGGGGGGTCTCGACCCACGTGGCTTTCCCTGCCGTTCCTTGCCGCACTCTTCACTGCCCGGGGCACTCTTTGCCACCCAGAGCTCGCTTTACTGCCTGCAGCTCTCTGCTGCCTGTAGTTTCTATGCTGCCCACAATTCTCTGCCCGGGGGCCTCTCTCTGCTGCCCACAAATTTTTTGCCTGCAGCTTTCCACAGCCTCACTGGCTGCCTGCAGCGATCCCACTGCTCTGCGGCACTATCCTGCAGCCCCCTGTCTCCCTGCAATACCACAGCCACTTGTTGCCATCATGTCAGGAGGTCACCAGACATCACTGTGGAGTCGGAGACAGGGATGCAACATTAACACTCTGAGATCATGCAGCAACAGCTCCATTTATTGTCTGGCAGCTCCTTTTATAGGGCTTTTAAATTTCCCGCACTTACAGACATGATTGGTGAAGGGTCTTAACTCTGCCTAGCTCACTGACCAATAATATGGGTGTATCCATGCTTCAAAGGGGTTGGCTGAAGTCCTCTGTCTGGGTTTGAATCTGACCAGTCGTTATCATGTCCGGGGACTTGTTTACTTTGAGCTAGGCTGGTCGAGCTGGTATCTGTTAAGCCAAATCATCTGTGCAGATATAGTCCAGCTATATCTGTTACACTGGGGCAAAAAGCATTTGGGCTGTTTCCAGGTCACATATCAAAAATGTCTGGCACAGACGAAATTCTTCACAAGGCTGTGTTTTACAATCTCAGAACTTTTTATCTTTTCCCACCCCCACCAGGGATCCTAGGTCTAGTGAAGACTGCTTTATAGGTCTTTTATAGCATTCTGTTATCTTCTACAGAAATTCCACTTCTCAAGACAGAAAACAATGTGAAATTTCAAGCAGTAAATATTCTTAGCATCCCTCAGCTACAAGGTCATCTTGAGCAAAAATAATTCTGAAAATAACTTTCTCCTCACCAATCTTTCATTTTCAACCTTTTCCTCCCAACAGCCTCCAACCATCACATCACCTACCAGTCCTTCTCATTTCACAAACAGCAGGCCCAGCAGGGTGCCTTTCCTAGTTGCTCACTCACCAGCTGTGTCAGGAAGTTCTCTTCCACACAGTCCAGGTACCTCCTAGACAGTTTCATCTCTGCTGTGTTGTATTTTCAGCAGACATTTGGTAAGTTGAAGTTCCCCATGAGAACAAGGGCTCATGATTGTTAGACTACCCCTGCTGTTTATAGAATATTTCATCTGCCTCTTCATCCTGGTTGGGTGGTCTATAACAGACTCCCACTAGGACATCTGCCCTGCTGCCCCTCCCCACCAAATCTTACCCATAAATAGTCAACCCTATCATCAGTGTCATTAAGCTCCAGACAATTGAGACAGTCTCAAACATATAGGGCTACCCCACTGCCTCTCCCTCCTTGCCTGTCCCTGCTCAAGAGTTTATAGCCATCCATTGCCGCGCTCTAGTTGTGTGAGTCATCCCATCACGTGTCCATGATGGCAACTACGTCATAGTTTTCCAGCTGCATCATGGCTTCCAGTTCCTCCTGTTTGTTTTCCATGCTATGTGCATTGGTGTAGATGCACTTCAGTTGGGCCATTGTTCCGGACACCTTTATTGGGGAAGTAGCCCTAATTTCTATGTGACTCTTCTCAGATGCTTCTGTAGTTTCTAACACATCAATAACCCTTGCATCTTTGCTGCCACATGGATCTCCATCCTCTACCTCCACTGAGGTGGCAGACTGGAAGACCTCACTAGCACATCATCCCTCAATCATTACTGCCTCCAAGCTTATCTCTAGCTAGCCTGGTTTTATGCCCATCCCCCTTCAAATTTAGTTTAAAGCTCTCTCAATGAACCCTGCTAACTCCTGTGCAAAGATCCTTTCTCCCCTTAGAGACAGGTATACCTTATCTGTTGCAGGCAGGCTCAGTGTTGTGCAAATCAACCTGTGATCAAAGAATGCAAAATTCTGCTGACCACACCAGGCTTGGAGCCAGATATTGACCTGTATGATTTTCCTGTTTCTACCCTCATCATTCCCTTCAACTGGCAGGTTAGAGGAGAACATTCCTTGTGCTCCAGATTCCTCAACCAGTTGTCCCAAAGTCCTGAGGTCCTTTTTGATTGTCCTCAGACTTCTGGGTTGGACTTCATGGTTGCCCACCTGAAAAACCAGTAGTGTACCAGGCTAAAGAGTTTCTAGGTTTCTGAGGCTGGCTATACTTCACTGAAATAACACTAGCATAAGAATTTTATTTATTTCATGATTAGGAAAACTATATTTTGCTCTGGTATGACAGTCCATGCTTACCCTGTGAAGGTTCAAAAGGAGTGGTCCTCAGTGTAGGCTGGAGCACAGAGAAAGGCATGTGTGGGGCCACCTGGGAGGACCCCAGGCAGCCATGGGGCAAAGATTGGAGCTTAGTGGGCAGAACGAGGTGCCACAGCACTGCACAGTGAGGATGGCTGGTGAGGTGGGAACTGTGTTGCTGCCAAGAGGGTTGGTGAACTTAGCCTCTGCAGCAGAGGACAGGGGTAAAGGTTTGAAGGGAGTTGTTATTATGACAGTGATCTAGGGAAAAGGTTTTCATGTCTGTATGAACTGGAAGGGTCTGAAAGGAGATAACAAGGTCAAGATGAGAGGTGTGGCGGTCATGCTTTAGTCTATATCTTACTACTTGTAATTTTTAAGCTGCTCACATTGAAAAATATTTAATTTCATCTTGTTGTAACACATCCTCAATGGCCAGATATGTCCTTTACTGCAAGCATTTGTCCATGCTTTCTATGGCTTAGTGTAGGTAGTTGGGGTAGATATGTTATTTCAGCAGAATACATGTAGACTGCTTTGGTATTTACAGTTACTTTCTGACCATTTATACCCAAAAGATTAAAAAAAGCATAATTTAAGTCAACAGAGTTTTGTTGTTAATCTTTAATGTTTTATTATTTCAGTAAATAATTGTAAGTATTGAAATGAACATTCTCCAGCATATGCCTACAATCCTATTCATATCCCATGAGTATAATAGAGCAAAAGTCTAGTTACTTCAGTTTATTCTTAGCTGTAAAGTCCTACTACTGTTCACAAGCAGTGTGACTCTAGTCAACTGCTTGAGAGATAAAGATAATGTAGTGGGTTTGGTTTGCCATCCGAGTCACAGCACCAATTAATGTAGTGGGTTGAGCGCTGGCCAAATGCCAGTGCACCCACTAAAATGATTTACTCATTTTCTGCTGTGAGATAAGGATTAGGAGAAGAGCAAAGCAGGCTCAAAACTTTAAAGGGTACAAAGAAAGCTTTATTAACAGAACTAAAAGAAGAATAATAAGAATCAGAATAAACCTTTAGAACACTTTTCCTCCCCCCAATTCCTCTTCCCTTTCCCACCGACAACGTAAAGAGACAAAACCTGGGATTTTCTGTCAGTTTACCACTTCAAAATAAATAAATCTTTTCTTCAGTTCACTTAGGGAGAGGAGTCTCTCCTGCCATACCATGGAGACTTTTCCACAAGAAGCAGTTCTCTAGTGGCTTCAATTTCACAGTAAACCAGTCCACCTGGGAAAAGGAAATCTGTTCACTATGTGAAAGTCCTTCCCATCAACTTACAGATTTTCTCAGAACTGTTTTTGAGGGCCATCTCAGCTTATGGGGTGCAATTTTAAGGATGAGCTCTTCTAGAACAGAAGCAAAGGGTCTTTTCTTCTATCTCTGGGAGCAAAAGTTCTCCTCTTCTGTCCCTGGGGCAACGGTTTTCTTCTCCCTCTGTTCAAGCTTCTCAATAGATCACAGCTACTTCAACATCTACTTGCTTCAGTACAGGTGCCTTTTGCTCATCCCCCCATGCATTTCATGAATTACAGGGAATTAGTCTGATATATCATGTCTTCGCCATAGCCTTACAAATTAATTTCAGCTCCTAGGTTTGAAGCATCTCCTCTTTCTCCTCCCTCTGGGCTTTGGCTCTTCCCTCTTCACTGACTTTGGCGTCTCTATGTTGTCCTCTTCATGTGCCTTCACCTTTCCTTTTCTCTGACTCAGTAGAAGATTGGCGCCAGCAGATTTATCTGTTCTTAAATGGAATTCTACAGCACTGAAAGAGTTAATCTTACCTGGGCCTTGCATCGGGGACTGATCTCTCACTGTCGGTCACGTGATTCCTGCCGAGCAGCAGCCACGGAGGCTCGCTGCGTTGATTTCAGCTGCATAATTTCCTGCAGCATCCAGATGGTTCTTTTAGCAGCATGATTCCAGCAACCATGCTGAGGGGGGCTGTGCAGGAACTCAGTGGCAGCAGGAAACGGTCGGGCAGAAACTCAGCAGCCTGCGCCGGGGCCCGGCCCAGCCCAGCCTGGGTCGGCCTGGAGCTGCTCCCAGGGCCCGGTGACTATAATAAACTTTCACATTTTATGGCACACTGGAGGAACTCTAGTAAATTCAGTTACTCTATTGAGAAAATATTATTTCTTGAGGTACATTCAGAGAAGAAATTCAAAGGTGGTATGTTCCCGCTGTCAGTGTAAGCAAAAACTGGTTAATATTGCACCTTAGAAGTAGCTCTTGACTTCACACAATCAACATTTGTTTGATGTTGTGAATGTCCTAACCGTGCTTTTCTACCTCTTGTGCTCCACCAGCAAGAACCTGTTAGTCTGAGGAAGAAGTACATGGAGATGGATTGTTCTGTCCTCTCTCCTTCCCTGTTCTAATTCTTAATGCTTCCCGAACTCTTGCACTTTTGCACAAATTTCTGGGATTTAGCTCATTGTAGACTATCCTTCAAAATAAATATTCTTTATAGAAAATTATTAATTTGAAAGGAAAATCTTGCCTTGTGTTCATGTAATTTTTTTTTCATGTCTGATTTCCCAGACTGTGACAAGTTTTGAAAATTGTGTAGGGAATCTCTGAAGCGTAGTAAGCCATCACATGGTTTTTAAACTGGTATTGTGTCAAACAGCAAAATACAGCTCCTACTGTAACATTTTCATAAGATATCTCTAGTAATGGAAGGAAAGGTGAAGAGGAATTATATTTGCTATTAGAAGAATGGTCAAGGGGTATGTGTTGCTTATCTTAAAATGAAGCAACTTTGTAACTAGTAGAACCAATTGTAATGTCTGGGGGAATGGATGAGAGACAAAATTAAAAATAGTCTAACACTTAAGAGAATAATATCACCACCTCCCTTGTGCATCAAAGGAAGTTCTAGTTTGGAGCATGTGAATTGCCTACTTCCTGCTGTTTGTTTAGCAAGAACTCCAAGGGGTGATTCAGACAATGCAAACTGGGTGTTTGAAATTAGATTATAAAAATACCACTCTCAGGGACAAGTGAGCACTCTTCTAACATATCTGTCAAGTATGTTCTTAGAAGAGGAATATATTAAATTTATTTTAAAAAGCATGCAACTTGTAACATGTAATTATTTCCATGTTTAATCACATGCATAAGAATTAAAAAAAAAACCAGTAAAAATTAAGAAAAACAAAAAAGGAACTATCTTGCATAAAGAAGGAACTTTCATTTTCTAAAAGAATATATCCATTGTGTTCAACTAATCCAAAATATGGATGACATTAAAAGATTGTGTGTTAATGCTTCAGCAACTGTAAACATTGCCTCTATAAATTGGGATATGTGATACATCACATTAAATCAGATTCTGTGGGGCATGTTGGTTTGGATTTGTTTTGGTGAATTTTGTTAGGTATTTTCAATAATACAGTTTTCTCAAATGTGTTATGCCCTTTAGGAGTCTAGGCTTGTGACACGGTGACTTTTTATTGCCATCTTTAGGCATTGGTGGAGGACCTATTCTCTTTATTCTAGATTTTCCTAGCAACTTAGTTAAATAAATTACTTTTTTAAAATTCATTTTGATACCAGGTGTTTATTCTTGTTTAAATTTGTGAGCAGTGTCTGTGAGTTTTCTTTTATGGGATGATTTCTACATATATTATTTGGAATATTTGCTATTTTGTTAGCTCTAAACTCAAATACGCAACCATTTTAAAATAAGAATTCAAATTATAGTTATGGGAGATCATATGTAGACAGCTGATACCTCATGTTTTCTTCACATATACTTCCATTTTTCACTGTCCTTGACATTGCTGAGTCATCATAAGAAACCTTTCAATCAGTAGGTAAGGATAAGCTGCAAACTGAACTTTCCCCAAACACCATTAAGGAGTCCAAGGTGTTGTCTTTACTACACTAGAAATCTCTCAATAAATTTTGCTGAAGTTAGGTCAGCATTTCCAAATATAAGAGAAACCTCTTGCACCAGTGTCTTTTGAAAGATTTTTTCAAAACTGAAAAGTGTTATTAGGATCAACAAGAACAGACACCAAAGAAATGCTATAGGTCTCATTGCTCTGTTCTCCAGAAAAAAGTACAGTGAAAATTTTTGAGAGGAAATAGCTACTTTGTGGAATTGATTTTTATTTCAAAGTAATCTGTGGAAAGACTTATTACTTGAGAGTACAAATGTTCTGTCTTGTTTGGATTGGAAGCCTCAGTGTCTACTTACAGATATTTTTCAGCTGCCCATTTAAAGAAATATTGTCTACAGAAACAGAAAGCCAATAACATCTGAAGTTACCAGGAAAAGAACCCACATAGCTATTAATCTCCTGAGTCTCTAGTGTTGCCAAGTAGTCCAAAGCCTGGGAAAAAAACCCAAAGAAAAGCTTCAGCCTTGCTCTGCCTCAGTTTCTCAGTAGCTGGTGGGAACAAAAGAGAAAGACACTCTGCATGAGTGTTCTCTGACTCTTAAAGGGACTGCTTCACCCCCTACCTCCATGAACCTGGGGCAAGACACGCTGGTTCCACTTCCGGCCCCCAGGTCTTAAAAGGACAGCAACAATCTTGGGCAGATTGACCTAACAAAGATATGGACTACAATACACATTTTTGGGTTACCCAGGTCAAAAGTGACAATTCATAAGCAGCATCAAAGTATTTCACAGTGATACCAAACAGACATCAAGTAATGGAGTAGAATATAAGAGGTGTTTTAGGTTTTTTTATCAGCTCCTAAACTATTTGGCAAATGAAGGAAGCTGGAGCTGGATGAAGGTGTTGAAATAAAATGTCTGGGATGTCTAGGGCTCTGTTTTTTCAAGTACACAATAATGAAACATTACTAGTGGTGCATTCATTGTGAAGAACTTCCATTGTAGGGTTGTTTCCTTCGCAGATTTTACTCTCTGGCACTGTGGTATAATGTTCTGTCTTCCTGTCATGAAATGCAAAAGGTTCCATTTTGAAACTCTCCAGACATTTTAGTATTTTTGTTTAATTCTACTTTAGCACTTTAGGAATCACTTATGTTGGATTTAACATTCAGTACAGTGGTAAGCTCAGGAAAGTTGGACTTTAAATGTCTTCACATCATGCTGTTTGCCCTACCATTTTCCTTATCTAGATGCATTATCAGGGAAAGTGTAATAGAGCTCACAATGTTAGAAAACAAATGTGCTCTAATGGTGCTGTGGTACATAGGCATAGCCTCGTGAAAGGATGGGAGCTCAGCATCTGTTCTGCTGTCTGTGAAATCACAACTAGCAAAACTCATGTGTAACTTCATACTCTTGTCATCCCTGTTGGGTTTGTGATGAGTTTTGTAAACTGGAGGGAAGACAAGCAGGGAGCAAAGGTTTATATTCTTATTTGAAACTGTTATTTCAATGCAGTGTTGAATTGGAAGAACTGGTCTGTAATTTTTTTTTTTTTTTAAACTTTCAGTTGACTTATGAGCCAAATCATAGAATCATTTAGGTTGGCAAAACCTTTTAAGAACATTGAGTCCAACTGCAAAACATCTGCCTATGCATTATTCTGAAAAGAAGCTGAAGGAAACCTAAGATCACTTAGATCTCACAAATCAAAACCAAAGATCAATTAGATCTCATGGACAAGGAAGGCAAGACACCAGCATGGCTGAGTAGGGACCTGCTGGTAAAACTAAAGGGAAAGAAATAAATGCATAGGTAGTTGAAGCTAGGACAGGTGACCTGGGAAGAGTATAGAGACAAAGTACAGTTGTGTAGGGATGGAGTGAGGAAGGTCAAGGCAAAGCTGGAACTGAACCTAGCAAGGGACACAAAGAATAACAGGAAGGGCTTCTACAGATGTGCTAACCAGAAAAAGAAGGTCAAAGAAGGTGTAACTCCCCAATAAACAATGCTGGAAAACTGGTAACCACAGATGAAGAGAAGGCTGAGGTAAACAACAACCTTTTTGCCTCAGTTTTCAATGGCAACCTCTCTTCCCATACCGCTTGAGTGGATGGACAGCACGATGGGGACTGGGGGAACAAAGT
>VYZR01061648.1:1132-13516 GCA_013400675.1 Oxylabes madagascariensis
CCATCCCAGGTGCAGAATTTGGCACTTGCCCTTGTTAAACTTCCTGTGGTTGGTGATTTCCCAGCTCTCTAACTCATCCAGGCCTCTCTGCAGGGCCTCCCAGGCCTCGAGGGAGTCAACTGCTCATCCCAGTTTAATGACTTACTTGATATTCCTTTGAGTCCTGCACCCAAGGTGTTAAAAAAGATGCTGAAGAGCACTTGGCCAAGGATGGAGCTAATAGTAATAATTATGAAATTATTACTATTATTATATTTCAATAATAATAATTCATTATTATTTCAATAATAATAATAATGAAAGCATCTGGCATGGATGAAATTAAACTATTTGGTAGGTTAAAAGACCACTTAAAATTCCTTCTATGGATAATATAAAACCTTTACATGTCTGATTTGATTGTGAGTTAAAAGAAAAAAAGGAAAACCAAGGATGATAATTTCTCAGGCCACTGACTGTCTAGTTCCTGATCAGCAGCATTGCCAGACATGGCAGAGAGGGAAGCACACTGCCTGAGTTTTGGAGACTTATCTAGCCTTTGGCTACAGCAAGTTTTTTCCTCACTCACTGGGGAAGCCAAAAAAGCTTGCACTGCCAGGAGCCATATTGCACTGTATGTGTTTTTGAAATTAAAAAGAAAAAAAAAGAAAAAGAACTGCACAATCCACTACCAGCAGTACGACATTTTTCAGAAGATTTTCTGCATCACACTATACATTATATGGTATATAAAACTAAAATTTTCATTCAGGAGCCATCTTGTAGTCTTCAAAATGAGAAATAAAACATACATTTCTTGTCTATAAATATTACATAATTTATTTGAGAATTACGAATGACTAAGTTTTACGAAGGACACGGATGTAGACCATAGTGGGCTCTTTCCGCCGTCCTCAATTCCCAAACCAGGAGGAGAGTCTAAGCCTCCAGAGCACGCAGGGTTTTGGGAGAACCTTTCTGAATCATCCTGACACACCACAGTGCCTTTTTCCATCTGAGACTTCTGGGAAGGCTGCGCCCTCTCCTGACAGTTCAGGACTCGGCAGCAGCGACTGAAAAAGCCACTTTGCTGCAGTCAACAAGTCAAGGCTCAGCCTCGGAGCTACCAAGGCCAGACCAGCTCGACCTAAAGCCTCTATTGCACGGTGCAGAAGGGCTTCACCTTGAGATGTATATATCAAAATTATGATTTTTTCACCATGCTTTAGGAAAACAAATGGCTTGAAAATATATGCTTTAAAAATGCCTCACTGTTTATTTAAACATGGATAGAACACCATGCTAGAATCGTCTCCAAATAAGATACAGTGTTTACAATCCATGCAATTCTGTAAAGGAAACTTTCATATNAGGTGTTAAAAAAGATGCTGAAGAGCACTTGGCCAAGGATGGAGCTAATAGTAATAATTATGAAATTATTACTATTATTATATTTCAATAATAATAATTCATTATTATTTCAATAATAATAATAATGAAAGCATCTGGCATGGATGAAATTAAACTATTTGGTAGGTTAAAAGACCACTTAAAATTCCTTCTATGGATAATATAAAACCTTTACATGTCTGATTTGATTGTGAGTTAAAAGAAAAAAAGGAAAACCAAGGATGATAATTTCTCAGGCCACTGACTGTCTAGTTCCTGATCAGCAGCATTGCCAGACATGGCAGAGAGGGAAGCACACTGCCTGAGTTTTGGAGACTTATCTAGCCTTTGGCTACAGCAAGTTTTTTCCTCACTCACTGGGGAAGCCAAAAAAGCTTGCACTGCCAGGAGCCATATTGCACTGTATGTGTTTTTGAAATTAAAAAGAAAAAAAAAGAAAAAGAACTGCACAATCCACTACCAGCAGTACGACATTTTTCAGAAGATTTTCTGCATCACACTATACATTATATGGTATATAAAACTAAAATTTTCATTCAGGAGCCATCTTGTAGTCTTCAAAATGAGAAATAAAACATACATTTCTTGTCTATAAATATTACATAATTTATTTGAGAATTACGAATGACTAAGTTTTACGAAGGACACGGATGTAGACCATAGTGGGCTCTTTCCGCCGTCCTCAATTCCCAAACCAGGAGGAGAGTCTAAGCCTCCAGAGCACGCAGGGTTTTGGGAGAACCTTTCTGAATCATCCTGACACACCACAGTGCCTTTTTCCATCTGAGACTTCTGGGAAGGCTGCGCCCTCTCCTGACAGTTCAGGACTCGGCAGCAGCGACTGAAAAAGCCACTTTGCTGCAGTCAACAAGTCAAGGCTCAGCCTCGGAGCTACCAAGGCCAGACCAGCTCGACCTAAAGCCTCTATTGCACGGTGCAGAAGGGCTTCACCTTGAGATGTATATATCAAAATTATGATTTTTTCACCATGCTTTAGGAAAACAAATGGCTTGAAAATATATGCTTTAAAAATGCCTCACTGTTTATTTAAACATGGATAGAACACCACGCTAGAATTGTCTCCAAATAAGATACAGTGTTTACAATCCATGCAATTCTGTAAAGGAAACTTTCATATGTTAAAAGTATAACCTTGAAATGACTGTTGTAGCCTATGAATTCCATTTCACAGAGCTAATACATGATATGGCTAATGCTATTATAAAGAGTCAGTCTGCCTTCACAAGCAAATGTAATCTCCTTCAACCAGCAAAGCTTATGCAGGAACGACGGGAGAAATCCCACACATCTTGTCAATCATTCCCACTATGCCTAAGTGAATATTACCTTCATTTCTCTATGTGACATGCTTACCTCTCCTCTGATCTTGCATTCAAGCTGAGTGAATTTTATGGACTCACAACTGCACACTGATTAACGCTTCTGGTCCTGGAAACTTCTGAACGCCACCAAGAAAGAGAAGAAAATTTTTACAACATCAGACTGGCAGGGACTATTTGGAGGAATTTTCTGCCTTTCTTTCTAGCTTAGAATATGAGTCACTTCTTCAAATCATCTGGAAATTTTACTTAGCAAATTTCTTTCTAATCTAGAACCTGATTATTGACACACTATCTTTCTGGATCTTTTTCTGAGGTACATGATTGTGCTGCGATTTTGGGCTTTTGTACAAGAAGGGTTTTACTACTTTGGTTTTCTTTAGGGTGCCAGTGTTGCAAAATGTGTAACATGCAAAATTTTCTTAAGAAAGGATGTTCTTTAACGTTTGGTCTTTATATACTTTCAAGCCCAATCAACAAGAAAGGAGATTTAATCCATTAAACAGAGAGCAGCTAACAAGCTCTAAGTGACACGCAGGTCACTGAATTTAAATACAGGTGTTAGAAAAACAAATTACTTGTGGGTAGAATTGCCTTTTAAGGTTTAGGGCTGGACATGCTTCAATGATCTCAGACCCGGGGGGGGTTAACTAGTCTTGGGAAGAAGGATGTACCACTGATAGTGGACACAAAGAATGCAGAATTTATGGGCCCCAAGGACATTTAGCAGAAGTCCCAACATAAGGAAGAAACCAATGAAGACAACTCAGCGACTGTGCTGAATCAGCTCTGCCTGGGTAAAAGGTAATTCCAGCAGGGACAGATGACAGCCACCAGCTGAGAACCCACCTCAGACCAAGAGAAAGTCTGAGCACGCAGACTAATTAGCATGAGAAGTGAGAGAGTCATTGAACAATAGAGGAGGGAATACTAATTAGTAAGAGAGCTGTGTAACTGGTAGCCACTGAACACTAATTTCTTTGTTTTCTAAAATGCATAAATAGTAAAAAGGGTTTATAGTTGGTGTCCTTGATTTGTGGAATACCACAGAGGACCAAGGCTTGTGCAACTCTTGGCTTGTTGCACTGGGTAAAAAATCTGATTTTTTCGGACAACTCTGGTGCTTATGTTGCTGTCTGGGGAGTTTACGGACAGCATGTTTACTTCATCTATCATTCAAATAATTGATAAGGCTGATGTAAAAGAGAAGGTAATTATTATTTTACCTTCTCAAATTGTATTATTTACAACAGGACGATTAACAGTCATAGCCAATGACCACCAGTTGAACACGGCTAGAATGGAAAATGATTCTTCAGGAAGCAGCACCAAACAGTAAGGGATACTTCGGGCCCCTGGAAGTTAATGGTTACTGACAGATATGGGGGGTAAGGGTAAAGATCTCGTTTCTCTGTTGCTTTACAGCAAAGCATTTCACTGCTTTTACAGGATCTTCTCCACACCCTTACGGTTTGTAAATCACAATGTTGTACACTGGCTGGAGGTCAAAGAGCACCGAACGCTAAATTACCCGATTTCCTGTTCCCTCAGGCTTCTCCTTCTGTCCTGCCCGGTCAGCACAAGCTTCGCCCTGCGTTCCTGACACGAAGCTGAAAAAAGAGAACAGCCACCAGGAGGCGAAGTAATAGAGCCTCATTAATAGTCACACAGACTCAATAATAGTCATCCATGATTATCCTCAGCTATTGTAACAGGATTCAGAACGTCAAAGAAACGTTGCATTAACAATATAAATCCCCCCTGCTTTACAAAAGCCTTCTATTGCTGATTGAATTAGCGGATTAATCATAATTATCCTGAAACGCATTTGAGGTATTTTTATTCCACGAACCTATCTGAAACGTGAAAAATTCTATGAATGGCCTTGTTTTAAGCCTTTGTCAGCCAAACTACTGCGTGTTTAAGCATGGTGTGTATATTTGTAGAGGCTCTGGAGGAACAAAGGCTCTGGGGTGATCTTATTGCTCCCCACATCTCCCTGACAGGAGGCTGTAGCCAGGTGGGGTCGGCCTCTTCTCCCAGGAAAGGGACAGGACAAGAGGCCATGATCGCAAGCAAGACGAGGTTATAGGATGGCCATTGGGAGAAATTTCTTCACAGAAAAGGTGATTCAGCATCGGAATGGGCTGCCCGGGGCGGCGGTGGAGTCACCGTCCCTGGAGGTGTTTCAGGGAAGGCTGGATGTGGCACGGTCTGACACTGCGGTGTCGGGTCACAGCTTTGGACTCGCTGACCTCAGAGCTCTTTCCCAACCCAACTCACTCCGTGATTCCCTAACACAGCCCTAATATTACGCTTTGCTCGCTATTTTATTACCGCAGTTCGCCACCGCGTTGTTGCGACCGCTGCACGGAGCCCAGTTAACCACACGCGTGCGGCAGGCTTCGAAATGTCGCTTAAAACGCCGCTCTTTCAAACAACAGCGTTGGATTCACGACTTTAACACTTGGGGTTGGAACCAGCCGATGCTTGGGCTCCCTTTCAACCCCGAGCCGCTCTGGGATTGTCTTAAGCGGGACACACGGCAGCGCTCCCTCAGCCATTTCCCCGCGGCTCGCTCGCGGCCCGGCCCGGACGTGACGCGGGCGGCAGTGGCGGCGGCGGCGCGGTGCGCGCCGGGAGCGCGGTGGGCGGTGGCGGCGGGCNAGGGCAGGGGATGAAGCCCCGCGGCTCCCCGGGCCGGTCCCGGCCGCGTCCGGCTTTGTCCTGCGGCGGGGCCCGCCTTTTCCTGGGGTTCGGCCGGGAGAGAGTGGGCTTGGGGATGTGGTGCGGGAAGTTAAAGCTGTCCTGTGTGCTTGGCTTTTCCCGACGAGCTTTCCCTTTCGAGGGGCGTGAAGTGTGTCGGTTGCTAAATGCGTCTGGACGTGACAGGCTGAGCAGAGTTACGATCATTTAAGTATTATTTATTTGTTTGTTTGTTTGTTTGTAAAAGAGGTACTGTAATTCCAAAACGGGGCGAAATTGCCCACATGCTTTATTAGGTGCTGACTCTTCAGTTTGCTGTAAAACATGTCTACTTGGTGAACCAAAATGGGATTTTTTTCTTTAGAGAAAACGGTGCCTTAAAAACAACGATTAAACCTTGGAATTTCTTTCAAAGTGTCGGTAAATTGGCCTCTTAATGGTGACAGCCCCTTCCTTGCAGCTTCAGCACAGAAATGGAAGCCTTCAGCAGCTTAATGCTCCTTAAGCAAACATCTGTTCAGAAATGACTGGAGTGAGTAGAGAAACGTTGTTGACAGGAGCTGTGCTGGGTTGGTTTTACAAGTTTTGTTTCCATGCATGGTTTGGAGCCCAACATGCTTCATTAGAACTCACATTTCAGCTGTTGAGTCCATGGTAAAGTGAGTTTGATGGATGCTGCTTTTTAGCTGGATTGGTCCTTGGAGATTGGACAAAATTAAAAGTATTTCCTCCTTGTTTTATTCTCTGGACATATGAACTAGACTTGGAAAGGCAATTAGCCTACTTTAAAAATAAAAATGTACTGTTGTATTGTCAGCACAGGCGGAGATTTGCTCATGCAATGCACAGGTAGCAGTTTCTCCTCCTGAAGTTGGAGCTATACCTGGAGGAATGTAACATTAATTGTGAGAGCCTGGGGAAGAGTTGGAGTACCTGTGACTACTGGGAGCTTGTTTTGTTTATTTTAAACAGTCGTGTCAGTGAGAATAAATGTGAGAATGAGACTTAAAAATATGTAGAAAAGCTAATGTAGCTCTGGTGTTTTCATTCTGCGTGATAGTTGCATAAAGTACACATTGTATGACCTTTTCAGGTCATGTGAGAGTATGACCTCTTGTTTTTACTTCCTTAATCTATTTATAAGTAAGCAGTTGAAGGATCTCAGCCTCAGTTTTTTGGGGTCTTTTTTAACGTGCTTTGGTTTTGCTCAGATCACTGTTTTGTTTAGTGAAGGATTTAATAGACTATAAAATTTGGATTTCACCCAGTGAATCCCATTTGTGTTACATACAGCTGGGGATGAAGGCTCTGTGGGATCTCTACCTTTCTACTTAAAAATCCCACCTGTAGCTTACTAAGCTAACACAAGCCTTTTAACACCTTAATTGCCCAGAGTAACATTCTGAAACTTTCAGTACTTTGAAAAGACTTGTCTTTCACAGTGGAAATAATAGAGCAGATGAGATGGACCTCAGTCAACTCTGCCTTTTCCTCTTGAAATATTCATCGAGCTGTCCTTGCAGATCTGTGGCAGTATCAGTTGGAAATCCAGCGGTAAAGAAACTGATGCTCCATCGAGTTGTTTTCACTACACTCAGCAGCATAATCTTCTTGCAGATACCATTATCTACCTCGACAGAATGCTCACTCCTTTCTGTGCTATTGTGCTGTTTGACAACTTAAACTACTTCTTTGTGAACGTTTCAGCGCAATGACATGCTAACCCTTTCACGGGGATTCAAAATACTTGTAATTTTTCTGGATAGTCAGAGAAGTGCCTTAGATCCTACTCGTTCCTAGGTGTTAGAAATTTTGTCTGTTAGATTTTTCTCCTTTGTGCAAAAAAAACACACTGAGTAAACTGCTGCTATCGCACACACACGCAGAGAGAAAAAGGCTTGAAATATGCCTTGCTTGAAAACTGACAGTCTCCTTTTCAGTAGACTTTCTTTCATGCTAATTAAATCTAAATTAATCTTTTGGCAATTAAAGTTTTCAATTGCAAAGAATATTTCTGTATTGGTGCGACTTGCAAGGTGAGCTAAGAAATCTGCTTCTGTAAGGCAAATAATTTGGATTTTTCAAATCAGAGAGTCCTGTCTTGGGAGAACCACAGGGAAAGGCAAATCCTCTCTTCACTTTAGTGTGTTTGGAAGTAGGGTGAAGGAAATGTGAAACCTCAAGTTCATATGTCTATTGATAAGCGGTGGAAAATAGATTTTATTCTTTGGAGTATTAGGTGTCCCTCCTGTATTGTGTTTTTCATATGAGGTAATGTCTGTAGGTGGGATAAATGATGAATAATGTAAGCCTGCTCACTGAAAAACAAGCATTGAGTACGTTTGCAGCAGTGGAAAGAAGACCCACGGTTGTTTTCCTTGTTCAGCTGTATTTCAGGCTGTGAGAGAACCTGCCACAGAAGAGTACAACCCTGTAGATTAGTTCTAATCTTCTCTTTGCTGTAGTCTGTGTGAAGTTTGAAGGGTTTCTGTAGGATGGAGATCATACTGCTGTGTGAGGAAGTCTCTGAGAACAGTTGACCCTGGGTAATCTAGTTCTAATACTTTCTAATCTAGCATCTTTTTATCCTAATTTAGAACACATTCCCAGCTATCATGTTTGAGGGTAACATCCAGGAGCAGATTTCTCACTGAGTTGAGCACTGTTTTAGAAGGAATTTAGGAGATGGTAAGAATGAAAACATCTCAGTTATTGTTATTATCTATCTTTACACGTTGTGTGGCTGCGTGCTGTATGTTGGACCCAAATACTGCATTCCACAGAGTCAGATTGTAACCTGATTGACTGTCCCAGCCAGTTGTGTTTGCCCACATGAATTTAAGATGTGCTTGTTCTTGCAACATTTTCCCCCCTATCTGTTTACAGATTTAGCTACAGGCAGCATCTGCAGCTGTTAAAGCACATCAGTGGATTTTGAGTTTAAATATTTTTTTGCTTATACTAACTTTGAGGATAACCTGGTCTTTTAGGTTTGGGAAGTAATGCTATTCTTGGTTTAAAAAAAAGAGTTTAATGAACCAACAGAACATTTAGATTCATATTTTCCAGCAGCTCCTCTGATTCCACAGCTAAGCCAAAATTAAACAGGGGGAAGTGAAGCAGCACAATGACTGAAAATACATGTTTGCTTCTTTATATAGTTAAACAACATTTAAAATGAAAATGCTTGTATCCAAGATCTGTTTAAATTTCACATTTGTGCCATCTAACTTGGTCTTCCTGCATTGTCAGTGATGTGAGGAAGAGCAGCACTGTCAAAAAGGTTTGAATATTGCATGGGCTGGACTGTCTAGGGGTGCCCGGTGTTTAATGCCAGCCTGAGGAACAATGAGCTGCCTGAGATTAGTGACAGATTCTGTCCTGAGTTCTGTTACTTTAATGTTCATTTTGCATACAACACTTTGTAATAGAAGGTGTCCAGCAAATTCAGTGTTTGAAACCACAGCAATGTACGGTGGAATTGATTAATTCCAAATGTTGGGTAGTGAGAAATAAGGCTTAGATATGTTTGCCTTACTGGAACTGGAGAACATTGTTTTCCTCAAATAATACATGTCCAAGGAGAGGTGCTCTGAAACTCCTTCTTTGGGTAATGGACCTTCTGGCTCTAACAGCATTGAGTTCAAAATCGAAAACATTGATTTCTTGGAGGCTTTATGAAGTAAACATTTTCTTGCTGTATTTTGTTTGCTGATAACTATTTCCAAAAATAAAAGTAAGCTTATTAAACCAATTTAAGAACATGTTGACTTCAGCCTGGACAGACATTCTCTCTGTAGAGTGGATTTGGGTTGTAGAAATGTTGTTCTAACAGACAGGCTCTCCTCATTTACAACCACCATTCTAGAAATAGGCTCCCTCTAGTGCTGCCAGGCGCGCACAGCGCAGAGGGACTGGGAATCTGGTTTCCATTGTTCATAAGCCAAAGAAAAGGCAAAGGGATAATGGAAAAGGACGGCTTTTCCTACTGGAAGCCAACACTGTGCGGTAATAAGAAGTCTAAATCTGGTCATTACTGTGGTATTTTTGGCATTTGCTAGAGGAATTCCCTTGCAGGAAGAGTTAAATGTTCTTGGAAGGATCAGATGCTAGCAGCTAATGACTTGAATCCATCTCCTTGCTGTTGCAAGGCTTTTACTGTAAGGTATTTCAGTAACGTTGTAATTTCTGTCATGGAGATCTGGATTGTGCCATTTCTGATCATTGTGTTTCCTGTGTGCTTTAAGGAGATGGTTTGCTAGACTCAGCTTTTCTTCAGAATAATCCACAGCTGAGAGGTTTTTCATTGCTTTGCTTCCTCTCAAGTTGAAGGAAACATTCTGCTCCACAAGGGGTTTCTTTTAAATTTACATGCCTCAACTATTTCTTTAGAGATACTCTTTGCGACCTCCTGATTTTTTAGGCCTTATGTAAGAGCCAAACATGCTGTTTCGAGTTTTGCCTTAGAAGAAACGCAGAGAAGGAACTATTTATACCTGCTTTTGTGTAGTGTAATTGCATTGTTCTCTTTGCTGCCTGGTCTTTGTTAAAAATTGTTGCTATTACTCCGCAAAAAGGTAGCGAACAAGGATGTGATCTGTGTGTGAGGAAAGCACGTGTTGTTCCCTATTTACTGCAAACAAATAATAAGATAGCCTGTTTTTGTTGTACATGTTTTGAAAACCTAGTGATCATAAAAGAAGGATATGCATTTTCTCTTTCCAGTTCCTTGCCTATCAAAATTTTTTTAGCATTACTGATTTCTGTTTTCTGTCTTCTTTTAATGTTTCAAATTAGCATGTAGTGCATTCTTAAATGCTTGTGACTTGAGAAAAAAGGTTTGAACCTTGAATTGTAATAAATTAATCAGCAATTTTTTCTTTAGAGTACAATATCATTATGTACTTGTGAGTCTATTGGTGAATTGCATTTATAGTATGACTTAAACAGTGGTTTCCTGTTTGTGGTACTGAAACTTGTTTGAGAAATTCCTTGATAATTAATGTTAGAATGTGAATATGAAGAAACACATGGATGCAAGAACTAGCATTTCCAGTTAAAAAAAACCCCAACAAGCAAATAGGTAAAAGACAGAAATGCAGACAGTGGCATCTAAGAGAGAATACAATTCTTTTTTTTTTGTCTAGAAAACGTTGGTACAACCTCATGCCATGAGCAACTGATGGAAATCTGTCTTCAGTCTAGTCTTAAACTGTTGAGATCTGCAGAAGTTACTGGCATTTGTCAACATAAATCTGTTTGTGACTAAAGCAATCCCCTAAACATGTGTGCTTTAACTGTGTCAGATTCGTCACCTCGAGGTGTAAGGTCTGATGCCAGAAACCTGGGTTGTTACTTATTACAAACCACAGAAGTTAGACATGTTATGCTCTGTTACACAAGCAAAAACTGTTAATACTTCCTTCAAATCACAGTCCTTATTATATAGTATACTGAAAAATGGGTGGTTTCTTTTTAAGAAATACATGTTTAAAGAATCTATAAGTGAACAGAGCATGTTAGCTTTATACTTGACTTTTAAATTTGGTAGCCAATTCCCTCAAAAATGAGAGGATAAATAATTTGTATTATTGGTCATAGAACTTGTTCAAATTCTCCTTTGGGTTAAATCACATTGTAACCATCACTTGAAATACCAGGTTTACAAAATAATGTAGGAGAATGTCTTGACCAAGAATATGTCTGAGTTGGGTAAAAGGACTACAGAAGATGAATCCATGGTTCCAGCTCTGTTTGAGATGCCAGACAAAGCAGGGATTAACTAAATGAAATAAGGAACAAAGTAGTTGTTCTGTCAGACCTGTGGGTTTTCACCACAGGTTTCAATGGACAATAACTGATTTGGTTTCTAGTTGGCAGATAGAACACTTTTGGAAGTCATGAAAGGGGACCATAATGAAATTCTTTCTGTAGAAAACTACATAAAATTCCCATGCTGTTTTATATTGTGAGGAGAATTGGGATTATGCCCATTTTAAAAAATTATCACTAATTAGTCAAGAGGAGGGGGAATACTAGTATGACTTTTTTCCTTTTCTTACAGCTTGAGTATGTTTGAATTCTGTAAACAGCGATTAAATTGTGCCAACATAGCCTTACACTCATTTATAATGCAGATTCATACATTTTGTAGCTCTTTGTATTTGACTTCTAAAATGCAGCAGCAACATATCTGGAAATACTTGAAATTTAAAAAATTACACAAGTCCCTACAATTGGTTATGCAGTGGGTTCTTGTGGGTTAAACTGATTAAACACGTAGTAGGCTATCAAACCTGTGATCAGATTTTTAAATGTACAGTTAATGTTCCTTGCAGATCCTGTTTTGGCAACTGTTATTGAAACGTAGCTGGAGCATTGTGCTGCTGGACTGCTGCTGCGTAAATGATCCCTGTGATGTTTTAAAAGTGCTTTGAAATGAAAAATTGAAGGAAGTTTCTTCTGCTCTATGTCAGTAGTTGCAGGGGAGAAAATTTTTAAATGGTCAGACATCTTTCTACACGTTCAATTGGACTTTGGCAGTTTGCTTCAGCTGCCATGCAGTTATCTTTGTCCTGTGCTTATCCTTATTATTCTTGTTCCTTGTCTCCCTTTTTTTATGTTAACTGGAAAGAAAAGGAGTCTTGTGGGTAAATTTCCTGTGATTGCAATGCTTGCTCCTCTCACATTATTCAGTTTGTTTTCTGAAACTGCACATTTGGGTTATTTTAGATCATCCTTGCCTCCAAGGATGTTCTCAGCTCTACTGTGATTTATTTTTGGCTGAGGTTAAAACAGTCATACAGTAAATGGTCAACAGAAAAATGGGTAGGGTTGTTATGATGGATGGTATATGGATCTATGGCTAGTGTAGGTTAAGAATTAATTTTTCTTGGCATGTCTTGCCAAAATGAGATCCACTAATGTAAGGTGGTGTAGTTACTAACAC
>VYZR01061650.1:7309-19873 GCA_013400675.1 Oxylabes madagascariensis
AAATAGTTCTATTTCTAATAAAATTCTTCTGTTCATCTTTGTCAATATGTTGAGCAATTCAGATAACAGCTTCTAATTTAATTATCAATATATACCAACATACCTGAAGGAATCAAAGTAAAGTTCCTTTTCTTACAAATATAACCAAGTTTCTGATCACATTCACAAATTTGCCATTTAGCTTTTGTTTCAGGATTCAAAACCACACAGAGCTTTCCAGATTCTGGAGACGGGCTTCCTCTGGGAAAAGTACAGAGGAAAAAAATGAACTTTTCTGAAAGAAAAACAGAGCTTTAAGGTCTAAAATGCACATGAGAGACCACGCCTGGATGAAGTGATGGAGGTCATGTCTTTCCCATCTTTGGCAAGAGCTAAGGTATGTCTCCAGTAGTGGAAATGTTGGTATGAAATGCAGTGTGTAAGTTAGGTAAATGGATACAAACCTGTAAACTCATATTTCAGCTGCTAGTTGAGGAATGGAAGATTGAATATTTCTGGGACAGGCAGTGCTGCTTTCACAGCTAAAATATTTTTGCAATACATTGAAGGTTTCTCTCTCATACAGTTATAGAAAAAGATTTTTCTAAAGCTAAAGCAAGAAAAGCTAAAATACTTATAGCATGTCTATCTAATAATAGCAGTATTTGAGGTTTGTATAATTTCTCTTTGAGAATACAAAATCAAACAAAGTCACATCTACCTGGAGCCTAGTTTAAGTATTGGAAAGGGTTGCCTCCAATCCACTCCCATCCACTACTCAAGTCTAGTCTGTTAAGTCCAATCCACAGTGCAGAATCTGTACCTTCTGTTAATTTTAATTACAAAAATAAGATCAGTTACTTTATAAATCTCTTTTGTATTAACAATGGTCATTTACAATATCTCTAGGAAGACTAGGAATTCCTAAATATCTAACTGCAAATATCCGTAGATACTATGCTACCTAATAAATTGAAATGCGCCAAAGTTTGAATACTGTAAAAAGGCAAACAAAAGAAACTCTCTATTTTATTTGATCAACTAATACAAAATGAACACAGATTATATCCACAGAGTATAACCAAAACAAAATTGTTTCTGCAGAATAGGCTATATTCTGTACATTTACGTAGAATCATCGGTAGAGTATGAATATAAACCATAATAATAAATCTGTTAGATGTTACACTAATCCTTAAAATCAACAATAAATATTTCTCCCACGTCATTCCTTCATCGATATGTGGATAGATAAAGCTGCAATTTGATATCTATAAATAACTGATATTTTTCAATTTGGCAAGTGAATGAAAAAAAAAGCTGTCAAAACTGCAGCTGAAACAAAACATCCTTCTTTTGATAAAAAGATCAATATTTTTTCTTTCTTTTCAAATTTTTTGAAGTTTCCTTTTGATCAAAAATTTACTTCAATTTACTTTTCAGGATTTTTTTCCTCCACCAAAAAAAAAAAAGAAATTAACATAAAATAAGACTTGTAAATGTGAAGTCAAACTGTTACCCTTGCAGGATGCTGGAATACTTTGAATTTTATGCAAATTCAGCAGCAATTTTGGTACGAACTTGCAAATTCTAAAATATTTTGTTTTCTTGCCCACACATATTTAAGTCCAAAGGCAATGGCCCAAATCATACTAATAATCCTTAGCTATTATGATGGCCTGAACAGATCCTGAATGTAACCCAGGGCTTACTTTACTGCCTTACCTCTAAGGTATGTTTGTTCATGAATGTCTGTGATACTCAGTAATTCTGCGTTTTGCTGCTGACAGCTCTTCCTGGCTTGGTGCCATGTGGAAGCCAAGTCAGGATTTATTTGATAGTGAACATTTGTTGACAGATCTGTAGTCCATGTGCTGTCTTTATCTGTGGAAGGAATAATAACAACAGAGGTCATAGTAACTTGCCAACAGAAAACCCAGTTGCAGGTTCTGGTTCTGTGTGGGTGGTTCTCACTCGTCTCCTTGAATTTCATCTGGGCTGCTCTTTCAAGACCACTGAAAATGTTACGAGCAGATGGAGAAGGACAAAATTAAGCCAGTAAGCTGACAGGTGAAGCTGGCTTCCTGTTCCATGAAGAGAAGCAAGTCAGGAATTACCACAAGGGAAGTGACTGCATAGGAAAATACATTGCATGGAGTGTGTGGCAGAAGTCCCAGGTGAAAATTTCGAAAATATGTGCAACATCTCCTTCTCTCTCTGGACAGCAGCTCCCACTGAGAGCTGTAAGAACTAGCTTTAGACCTGAATTTAGCATCAAAAAAGTTCTTAGATAAATCCCATCTCCTTTCAAAGGGCCTCTGGATGTGACTGTCACAGAGCAATGGTGCTGAGCAGCACCATGCTCCTCCTCTGATTACCTTTGCATCTTTGATTTGCTGAAGATCTTTACATGCTCAATCAAGCCCAACATAAAATTGTATCAGGTATTTGATCATTCCCAAAAGTCAGTATGAAGATGGATTTTTAAAAAAAGAACTGAAAGCTGGGATTAGCTTTCAAAAACTCTGGGCATTATTCAGTGACCCTATGTCACACACCTTCAGGGCTCAGTGTGTGAGATATCTTTGCAGGAACTTGGAAAGCATAGTTGACTGGGGATGTGTGCCACACTGGAAGTCCACTTTAAATCAAGTGGAGTAAAGGGGCATTCTAATAAAAAAAGACAATGCTGAACAAAAGCCATGGGGAGAAAAGCCATGGGGAGAAATACAAAAGTAGGATGAGATGTGTCAGGTGGAGACTTCAACATCATGAATGAAAAGCTCTCCAGGCCATAAAGGGAGATAGAGGGGAAGTGACCACAGAAATAGAAGAAAGTGATTGAAATTGGAGAGAAATGTCGGGCAGATGTCAAAGGGGTGGAAAGGCTGCTTTCTGGTCAATATGAACAGGGCTTAAAAGCATGGATAAAAGGCCACATTCCATATATTCACATGATAATCATGCAGATTGAAACATTAACTTCAACATCAATCTTCCTACAGTGCTCATTTTTGCGCTCACAAAAATGAGGGAGACCTCAGAGAAGGGTTGCGCAACAACGACAGCACACATCTTGGCTGGAAAGCAGTGAGGAGCTCAGAATTATTGTGCTGCTCAGCAACACCCCCACAGTTCGTGGGAACCGAATGCTGTTTTACTCTTCAATCACTCTCTTCACATCTTTGTGCAACATGCTGTTTTCTTGCATAGTGAGCTGCAGCACGCAGCAATGCATCATATGCTAAAATACATTCCTGTAAGTTATGAGGTGTTGTTACAAAGATAATCATAATCTGCTCATGCTGGTTTGCCGATGGCATGCTGAGGGGAGCTGGAGGGAGCAGGCACCTTACCTGTGGATGGGCAGAACCCATGGTCTGTGTCATAGCTGGCAGTGGTTGCGCACCAGAGCCAGCTGTTGGTGTGGCCTGCGGCCGTGCACTGCTGCTTGTACAGGAAAGGGAAAATGTGCAGGGCCCAAAAGCATTTCCCAGCAGCGTGAAGGTCTCTGAGAAGACAAAATGATAACATGAATATGAAAAGTAACAAATGAAGTAACAAAAGTAAGGTGTGTGGCAGAATTGCATCTCAAAGTGCTTTCCATGGTTCCTGTCCCATAATCATAAAAAAATTGTTTCAGCACTTTTTCAGACCTCAGCTGCTGATATATGTTTTAGAGTATTGTTTTTCTGATGTAAAGCAATATATCATAGATGAGGTCTATAGTTAACTTTCTGACCAAGACACTTTTATAATCCTAATAATGCTCCAGAGCTCTACCCTAAGATACTTCTATTTCAAACAATGTTAAGGTTTATACAGCACGTGCAAAAGCAGAAACTAGTATTTATAAGTCTTGATTCCTGGAAAAAAACAAATATATATTAGACTATCTGTCTCTGGTTTTATTCCAGTGATCATTTAAGTATCTCATACAAGTGAAGCACATGCAAAGCATGTGTTCAAATGTCCTGTGAGATGGCTTTTAGAGCATTCATTCTGGATGTGGGAAAGCCATTCAGAACAATCAGACTTCAGCTAATCAAAAAAGGTAATTGCACTGGTGACTATAATTATTCCATGAGCATCCTCATCTCCTGAGTCAAAAAAGCCATGCTTCCTCCACCCAAATCAGTACTTTCAGACCTTTCTCAGCTCACCCACATTGTGCTTTACTCATGGGGATGTAAATTTCATACCCCTGTGACTGTATAAGAAACTTATCAGTGTTTACGTGCTCTTTTAATAATGCAGTGATGCTGTATATAGCAATAGTGACTTTAGAGAATACTTTTACATAGTATGAGAGTAAGTATGTATTTACATATTCACTAATAGTATGTATTTACAGCATATATAGAGAGTACATGTAATACTTATAGTGCTTGAAATACTAATGTACTATAATGTATAGACTAAAAAAGCGTGTGTGTATAATATATGCTTGGACAAAAATATAACATTAAATTCAAGGTTAAGTACCTCAGTGCATGGATATTCTAAAACTCTGGTGGTCACTGAAGGAGTCAGAATAGCCAGAGCCAAAGATCCTAAACACTCTAACACTCACAAAGGAATTAATGCAAAGGATGAAAGAATCAATTTTCTGTACCTTCATATCCCTGGGAACATAAAACATCTGTGGCCCCATAGATATTCCATTTATTCTTTGCACTCAGCTCCTTCTTTAACGAAACGTTATCATGATCTTCATTGCCAGGACTGAAAAATAAATCTTCTCCTTGGATTGTAAGGAGGCTTTCATTTCTGCATTCCCACCACTGGAGCCCACTTTTTTGATTACAGGGATACAGGGTGACCACGGCCTGATGCTTCTTCAATGGCACCCCCAGGCATAGTTTCAGTTTCACACTCACCAACTGATGATCTGTGATCTGCCTGAATTTTTGTGATTCATTGTCTTGATTGCACGTGGTAGTTCTAACTGACCGTGCAATAGATGCCTCAAGAAAGAGCCTGTTGACTTTATTATACAGTAAAAATGCTTTAATGTCTGCAAAACAAAACAACACATATTAAATAGTTAATATAGAATATATGTATAGTGGATAAGTGGTATGATTCTGCTTCCCATTCACATGAACAAGTCATTGCATTCATGTCAGACAAAAACACTACATTTTTCAACAGGGTCCAGAGCAACATCAATTCTACTGATTAAAAATAAAGTAGGCAATAGAAAATGTATGTCATGATTACATGACACCATACTGTGGATCAGTGGTGGGCAGCAGCAGCAGCTGAGCTGAGTACAGCTTCTTGGATGGTTTTAGGTCAGTGAATTCCCTCAACCACACTGCTATTACAGTTACCTTGTTCCATCCAATCTATCTGCATATGCATGGCCCCGTGGACCTCTGACCTCTATGAACTTTTCTCACCCTTCCAGAGTCTCCTAGTGGGTACACAGGCATCTTTGCTGAGCCATTTGCCTCTCCTCTCCTAAATCCACCTTTCCTTTCCTTTTCGTCATATAAATGTGAGTGAACTGGTCTGGGCTTCTCAGGGGTCACTCTGGGCTCCTCAGCCTTGCTGAATACAAGATGTGCCATCACCTACTATGACCCACTGATTATAAAACTAGGAATGACTTTGGGAAGCCAATTGCAGTCTGAGAAAGTAACAAGGACCAGGGAGTAGTAGCACCTGACACTTGCCACAGTGTAAAGGCTGGTTGAAGTTAGAAGGTACACCTGCACCAGAAATTGGATCCCTAGCTCTCCAGGCAGTTTATCTGATCATGCCTGAAGTGTTGGCTTCAAGACAAGGTAGAAGTAGGGGAGCTAATTTCAGTCCTGCAATGAGTATATCAGCAGCAGTTGTAACCATGCCTATGAATTTGCTCTGCTGCCTTATCTTGTACTTTGTATTTCCTGTCAAAGCTTGTGGGATTCATAACCAGTTTTGGTCCCTGACACGTCTCAAGCAGTGGATGTCATATTTAATGAGAATGTATTTAAGAGGTTAAAGACATTTCCTTAAAAAGCTTGCAAAAAATTAAAATCAATGCAATTGATAATATGCAGTACACTGAAAATAATTATTCTGGCTCAGAGGGAGACCATCGCGATTAAAAAAATACCATATACTCTGGGGCAATCTGTGACAATCCTCAGGAGTTAGAAAGGTGAAAGGATTTAACCTTAAACATTCAGGTCTGCAGAAGCCCCACCTGTTTGGTACCTACAAGAGAAGTGAAGCTAAAGGGATAGCAGTACTGTTGTACACTGCAATTCCGCAAGGGATTTCCTAAACTTAAGCCAATTTTATTTAAAAACCAATTTCTTTCATCCACTTTATCAATGCCAGTGAATTCACTGAGTCTGTTCAAAACAGTGAATAAAACCCTCTTCACAGCCATCATCTATGTCCTACCAATATTTCCACATTTCACCACTCCTGGAGATTTTCCCTGCCTGATTTTGCAACCATTACCCAGACATCAACAGCTCAAAAATCAGAACACAGAAGTGAAGAATTAAATAAATTTTTAAAAAGGCATTTAAACATATATCATTATTTTCTTAGGTCTCATCTTCTGGGGTTATTGAAATGATAGTGCCACTATATATGAATAAAGCCATTAAGAATTGACTCTCCAGTTCCTTCTCTAACCATTTCATTTTTTCTGTGAGATTGTTCCCCTGCCTCTTGCCTGCCATGAAGAGGTTCCCCAACCCCAGACTAATAATGTACATGTTGGCAGTACCACGGAACCACAATCACCCAGAAAAGCCAGAGCAGTGGAAGCACTTTCATGCGAACCTTCACAAAGGCAAGCAGGAGGCACTTACCCGCCAGCTGCAAAGAACTGTGAACAAGAGAGAGAACAAGCAAGAACCCAGAGAACATAACTGTAAATGTTGTTTTCTTTTCTTCCCTTTAGCAAAATCTGGATGGTGAGAGTTGCTGGTGATAAAGCCCTTCTGAAGAGAGGACAGCAGCTGGTGCTCCTCAGTTTTGTAGGCTGGATGGTTGGGTAAAAACTCTGAGTGCTAAATAAGGAAACATTGCGTCACATGCCACATTTCTAAAAAGCAAGATCACGTGGCTAAAATTTTACCCTCAAAAAAGAATGACTTCTCACTTAGGGCAAACCATGCTTCCTTGGAAAAGCAGGTGGTCACAAGTTTTTATCTCATTACATTCACACTGTCTCTGCTGAGGAGACGTGTAGACGTGTGGAGCTTGTGGGATCAAAACCACAACGAAATACTAAAGACAGAAATTCAGCCTTAGCTTTTAAATCTTACATCTTACCCATGCAGAATAAAAAATTCTAGCAGGAAAACACAGAAGTCTCATATTTTCATCTGTGAGACAAGACAGAAGTGAATTTTAGAACATTTAAGTGAAATTCATTCTACAGGACATTAGAAAAATTTCTGCCCCTCTACAGGAGTTTGCCATTATCCTACATTTCTACAAAAATGCAACTAGAAAACTATGTGAAAAAATGGCTGATTGGAAAATCAATGCTTCTATTTCTTATGAAGTAAGTAATTCTTGTTTGAGAGTCATACCAAAAGTCAGTCACAATTTCAGGAAATGCCACATATTGTTTTTTACCCAGATCAAGATCCTAGCAAGGATCAGCACTCAGCACTTTGGTTTCCAAATTCAAAGATGGAAACTTGAGAAAAACAGCACTCTCAATACTCCATTCCTGACCACTGTAGACTGTCCTTATAACTGTGTAAAGGCCTGATTTTATCACAGCAGATTTTTAAAATGGAAATACTTTGTTTTGTTTAGAAAAACCTCTAAATGGAAAAAATCAGTCTGTGATGTAAAAATATAATTTGAAGTGTAGTAACATATTGATTGGCACTTGTAGCAAAAGTATGAGATCAAGAAAATTTGTAATCCTCTCCTATTTTTAGCCAAGATGACTGCATTTCCCAAATACAAAATTTGATCCTGCTTGTCTGTTCAGCAGAAAAACAATGCAAGAAAGGGGGTTAATTCCCTGAGAAAATTTATGGGATTAAAATAAAAGGAAGAAATTGAACAGTGAAATAAGAAATTACAAGGAAATGCTAGGTACAGATGTTAGGACAAAGTTATCTGAATTTTCTTTTTCAGATGATGACAAAATGTACTAACAACAAGGATAAAGTCAACCACCTCTTTTGGAAAATACATTTTTTCTAAAAACATAATTTTTTAATCTTCTGCTAAAGATCTTGCCTAGAAAGATCAAGTTTTCTTTGGCCTTAAGTGGTTTGCCTTATGCTGTCAATACTTCCTTACAGCATGTGACCTATTTATATATATGATATACTGTCATTTATATTGTCAGGGATTTTAACAGCCTTGTTTTATCCTGGAGGACAACATGAGGCCAAGAAGGATTTAATTTTCTTCTCAGCTGGACATTTTGTAATAACAAAGAAATAGGACAGAAAGGATCTATTTTGTTCAGCCTCCTCTGTACCTCAAGCCATGCCAGAGCCAGCTGCAGCCTGGTAGTAAAGCAAACATTGGTTTCCCTTCGGCCTGGTTTCAGATAAGACTTAGGGCTAAAAATCTGAACAATTGCACTGCATCCTTGATACCCCAAACACACCTGGTGTGCTTGCACCTCTCCTCCTACAGCCAGCACTGTGAATTATGGGGTGCTGTGCTGATTCCACATAGGGGTACCCGCTCAAGGCTGCTGAAATCCTGGAGGACTGACTCCAGGAAAGCAAAGTTAGAACAGCCAACCCCAGGATGTCTCTTGCACCTGACACATACCTCAGGGAGCACCAGGCAGGAGGTGGCACTGCCTTCTTGTTCCTTTGCACTTGTGAAATCTGGCAATGTCAGACACCTGCCCCTAGCCACTGCTCACAGGTGAATCTCAGCACGAGCTGCATCCAGCCATGAAGTGCAGGTTGGCCAGTCCCCATCTGAAAAGTCAGAAATTGGGCTAACAACAAAGTTGTCGTCCTCAGCATGAATTTAGACAATTCTCTGTTACTTCAAATTCAATTGTTATGCCAACATCCCAAACAGTAGTCTCTTATAGAGACTGCTGATAGCATAAAAGTTGACCTGTTAAGGATTCCCTGGAATCCCACCAAGTTCATTAAACTTCTACTATCTCTAAGATTAAGGGGAAAACCACAATCTCAACAGCACCTTATATCCACCTGTCTGATGGGTCTGCATGGATAGTAAGTGGGAAGTAAATGCCACGGTGGCTTTGCAGGTGATAAGTGGCCAGTCACTGATGTTAGGTGTTCACAGACTGCTGCAGTGACATGGAAAGACTCATACAGTGCTTTGGGATCCCTTCCAAGCAAAGATCTGCTCTGATGATAAAGCAGCTCTGGGCAGGGTAAGCGTGCCCCATGCAGCAGCTGCAGTGGCTGAGAGCAGCCAAGGCACTCCTGCACTCCTGCACCTGCAGACCAGCCCCAGCCATGGGGGCTCATTGCAAGGTCATTGCTCTCGTGGGTTATGGCATTAATTTGTCTTGCTTTGCCAAATTTCATTGAATATTTTGATGAGCCTGCTGTTTTTCTGGTCAAGGTCTAGCAAGGGGGATGAGTGCTCTCTGCCATAATCCTTCATAATCCCTCTCATTCAGGCTGATAAAGACAACGGTTTAAAGTTGTTCTGACAAGGTCAGACAAAGGAAATCCACACAGATCAAAATAAGAACTAATTTAGGGAAATGAACCATAAGAGTGAAAGTATTGTGGCTACTGCATTAATTTGCTTGACTTCTGTACATACATAGTGAAAGCAACCACAAAGCATGTAGTAATTAAGCAGAAATATTTTTATTTTTCACCATCCTACTCTGATTTGATTGGTAATAGACTAAACAAATTTCCCCAAGCATAATCTATTTTACCTGTGACAGTAACTGGTGAGTGATGTCTCCCTGTTCTTATCTCAACCCAGGAACCTTTTGTGGTACAATAATGTTAACTCCAGAAAGAACAGCAAAAAAATCTGTTTTGCCTTATAGGCTTATATTCAGACTGAAGTTTTGACAAATATCATGTAGCAATGCTAAATTATTAATGTAATCTCCTGGAAAGCATGTANCAATGTGCATTTAAAATGAGTTGGGGCTCCTGCCCACATTTTCAATAATCTCACACTTTTACTTGGCAGCATCATAGCTATCACATTTAAGTCTGCTCTGGAANGGAACCTTTTGTGGTACAATAATGTTAACTCCAGAAAGAACAGCAAAAAAATCTGTTTTGCCTTATAGGCTTATATTCAGACTGAAGTTTTGACAAATATCATGTAGCAATGCTAAATTATTAATGTAATCTCCTGGAAAGCATGTAAGTTGCATAACATCTAAGAATGTTACACATGCTTAAAAAATACTTAACAACAAATATAATTTTCTTCATATTTGGAGGGTTGTGGATCACATAATTCAATTAAAAGATCATGAAAAATACCACTGACAACAGGGGCCACATTTTAGGGATGGAAGAATCCCCCACCTAAGACACTGCACCCAAGGGTGCACAGCACAGCTGCAGATGTTGCATAGGCCTGCCTGATGACACAAGCATCTGAACCTCAATATTTTGGCTGACAAACATATGTTCTGTGAGTGCTGGTTTACAGATACACTCATCAACCTTTTGTACTACCCTTTAACTGCTTCTTGTTAACTGAGCCTCAGCAATTGCTGGAAATAATCAACATGCATTTTTGGACTATTGTTTAAATAATGGAGAGTGGAAGAAAAAAATAGTCCAGTCATACTTCCTGGATATCAGCATATAGTTTTAAAAATAACTGGAAAAATGCCTGTTCTTTATATTATCTCTATGATTAGTCTTTGTTTTCTTCCTTTGCTTTATCACTGTTTCCTTTCTTATTAAAAAAATGTATACCACTTTCCCATGGGCAAACACTCCGAGGAACATCTGGACAATGCTTTTAGTCATATAGTTTAGTGTTAGGGTGTCCTGTGAAGAACTGGGAATTGTCCTTGATGATCCTTATGAGTCCTTTCCAATTGAAGGTATTCTATGATTTTTATTTTTTTTTTTAGATTTTAAATCCTTTTCTTTTTGTAAAATTCCCTACCAAATTTAAATGCCAAATTTGACTTGAATGCCTTAGAGAAACATGCTGAAGCAGGAAATTTGGTAGAAAAATGAATTTAAAACATTTTCTTCCTCCACTGCTTGTGGATTGGTGAGGTCCAGAACATGATTTTAAATCATGGGTAACAAAGAAGTGTCAAAAATCCCATATCTGAAAAATATCCTAATGCCCAATACAGATTTGTGGTCTGACCTATCTGTCAGTCTCTGTGGGGGGCAGTGACTGAAGTTCTTTGCATCCACAGGCAAAGAAGACACTGGAGTACATCCCCTCCTCACAAACCTTCCAAATACAATTGTATCAAACCTATTTTCTGAAAGAGGAAGGAAATTTCATAATTAACAGCACAGAAGGAGATAGAGAGAGCAGACATTCACATGGACTGTTACCAAAGGAATCTCTTAACTGCAAAACTATAAAAAGATCTGTAGGGCTTAGTTTATTTTTTTTTTCTGGTAAATTGCACACACTAGTTCAAATAAAACAGCAAAAGGAGTTCTGTAAATAGCTGTAAGGGCTGGCTTTAATCTGAAACAGTTTCCAGATTTCTTTGTTATAAAGGTCATCTAAATCTCTCACAGCTCTTTCAGTGTGAGCATTGTAATATCATGGCAGTGTATTTTCTTCTCTTTTGCTTCCTTTTGTTGTTCTTCAGATACAAGACCTTGTGTCATGGTACACTGCACTAAAAACTGCTAGGATGACCTGAATTGCCTCTAAAAAGCTGGTGAGCTTTGGTCAAAGCTTCAAATTCAAGTCAGAGCCAGCTCCCAACTAAAGGACTATCCAAGGCCACATTCTCTGCAGTCAATGTCTTGATTTTTTTCAGTTACTGCTTTTCTTTAAATATTTGTCTAAGTAGGCACATCATCCATCAAAGTAGATTTTTTTTGGATGTTGTTCAGATCACTGCATATACAGAGTACTCTTAATTTAGCTGATTTTCCATATTATGAAACCANTTATAAGACAGGCAAACTAACTTGAATTCCTGAAAAAGTAATAGAAAAAGCAGTACTATTTGCTAATCATGAGACTATGACTAGAAAATAAGGAATTATAGTACTAAAAAAACCCCAGTACTAGTAGCTTGTGTGGAGTTGGTAGGTGTACTGGGTTTTATGTAAAGATTTGATGCCATTCTGTATGTTAACAGCTCAAATAATGGGAAAGTGGACTTAATAAATTATTTAAGCTTTGTGTCATGGTTTAAGCCCAGCTAGCAACTAGGTACCCTGGATTAATTTAAATTAAATGGTACTCAGGGAAAGGCAATATTGCAGGGCTGTCTACTCGGTAAATGAATGTAGGCATGTGTCCTTCACCCATGGCAATGAACACTTCCCCACAGGGATTTCTAGGTCCAGTTTGGCATGTCCAGCATTCCAGGGACCATTCCCACGAAGCAGGTTGAACGCAGCCATTGCCAGCCTGTTCTGGAGCAACCAAGAGATTATTACTGGGCCACTCTAACCCAGCTGTCCT
>VYZR01061651.1:8258-19231 GCA_013400675.1 Oxylabes madagascariensis
TAATGTAAGGTGCTGCAGCTGTTGACCAGCTTTGTTTAGCTTATATATGGAGCATCCCAAGCAGAGCCCTTGGCTCGCACCATTTTTATCTCCAGTAGCAGGAGGGAATCCTGTAGATCTTAGTGTGTAAGAAACTCAAGGAGAAAGAAAGTGCAACTGCTGTGGTCTTATTAACATATCCAGAAAAAGAAAGAGCTAAATCCCAAGCTTTTCAGTAGGAATCAAGATGTCCAAAAGAAAATTTCCTATGGAGGTTTCTCAGGTGTTAAAGTTGGGTTGTCTATACCTCTGTTTCTCTCTAAGCTCTGCTTCTGAATCTCAAGAAATTCATATCCAGGCCTGAAATGCAACACTCCTTATAGTTACTAGGCTAAAGAACATGAAAAGACAGGGGAAATTGATGAAAGCCAATGTCCAGAGTCACAACCAGCAGCAGTCCTGTTGCTGTGACTCCTGGATGCAGCTGTGGATACAGACCAGGATATAGCATAAATACCTTTGGAAAGACCTTCCAGGACCTCTACATCAGGCATTGTGGCTGCAAGCCCTTGAGAGGTGAGCTGCTTGGAAGAAGGCAGTGTGAGGGATCCAACGTGCTCAGGCCTTTTGCAGAAAATTCCTGTGCAGTTTCCAGTTGTGCATTTGCCTCATGCTCCACAGTGAAGATGAGATTTACAGCCACTCAGCAGAGCTGCTATCAGTAGCTTGACCAGCTCAAGTCTATCGAGGCTTTAAAGGAATTTTTTTTCTTTATTTTTCAAAATCATTTCCTGCTCCACTTCTTTCTCCATCATTGAGTAAAAGGTCTGTTTAGCATCTCCTTTGGAATAATTCTGCCTTTAAATTTTGATGAGTCAGTGAGTCCATGCAAAGCTTTTAAAAAGCTTTTAATTCTAACCTTTGGGGATTTTACACAGCCAGTTTAATCTATAGCGACTTTTTTTTTTGTTTCCACTTAAACTTTCTGCTGTTCTGTTGCTATTCTGGTGCTCTTTAAGTCCTGCAAGGCCCCATTTATGTTCTGTTGAAACACTTGCACTGGGAGATGAATGGTTCTTCCAATACCCCCTTTTTATTAATGTGTAAGTTTATAAGCGATGCTGCCACTGAGGGGATTAAGTGCAGCTTGAAGAAGACCTAACCTCCTAAGGTGTTTGCTGTTGTGGCTGCACCATTCTTTGGGGAGTCTGTAGCAACTGAGCTGCAGCCTCTGTGTGTGTGCGGGTGTAACAGAGCACGCATGCACAGTGCTGAAATCATCCCTGCATCTCCCCTTCCTGTGCACAGTAATGCTCATCCGAGCAGTTTTGCATCTTAGGGACATGGATGCTTCAACAAACCATGTCTGATCCTTCCAGGAAGGACCAGACCCAGCTTAGTTTTTAAAACTGAGGCGTTGGTTTTGTGCTAAGGGATGGTGCCAGCCTGCTGAGCAGAAATATTTCAAGCTGCAGAAAACAAAATTGGGCTTTCCATGGCTAAAAGGGAAGGGACATATTGGCACAACAGTGGCAAAGAGAGCAATGTTTCAGCAGCCCTTCTCTGGAGGACAGGTAGCCAGGCCAAGCCTTTGTGACACATGGAATGTCTCACAGCAGCACCTCTGCTTCACCTGTCTCTTTAGGTGTGAGGTAGTCACTAGGCAGTTGCTTGAGTGGAAAAAAAAAAAAGGAAAAATAAGCAAAGAAAATGAGGGAAAAAAGGGTGATTTTTGTTGTACTTTGAAACCATCTTCTGTTGTCTGTGTTGTTACATGTCTCAGCTTTGATAGCTGCTTAGTTATCTTCTGGCCAAATGTGATGATGTACAAAAACTGTCCCCCTTTGATACTCGCTCACAAAAACGTAGGCACTGCTGTTGTAGTGGAAGCAGCTGTCAGCTGGGAAATTGCACGGAGGCTGCTGGGTTTTCATGTCAATTATGCAACTATTCAGACATCCTAGTGGGAGTCTACAGTGTGATGTTTGGGCTGGATTTTCTACAGTGTTTAGGTGCTGGAGGATTCAGATAAATACTTGTGGGGACTGACTGAGAAGTCTCCATGCCTACATCCTACTGAAATCATGGGTGTTTTGCTGTCAGATGTGCCAAGACACTTCTGGGAAGTCCCATTTTCAAGAAGGAATGTTGGTCACGTGTCACGGAGAGCTGGCAGCTACAGAAATACCCAATGCCCAGGTAGACTAAACAAGATTAATGTATAATTTGGTGTCCTTGCCATTGATAAAGGATTGCCTCTGGAGCATTGAAGATCATCTCTAAATAAGGGTAGGTGGGTCAGGAAAGGAAGCTCAGCTGCAACAGCCTTCAGGAAGGCTGGTTTTGGTCCTTGCCCTGCCCCAGACTTGGTAATCACAGGAGGTCATGGAGTTCCAGGCTCTTAAGAACACAGCAGCTGAGCTGGTTTATAGGTCTCTCACCCCATGTCCTGTTTAGTCCCTGAACAGGTTTTGATGGCCAGTGTGTCCAGTTTCTGTCAGAAATCACTGACATTGGGCTTCCTGCGGAATGAGATGGACTTCTCATCTCCAGGAGTAATCATGTTTTCTCAGCAGGAAACCTGTCACAAGAGTCCAGTGTCATGACAGGCTAACATGATGTCTCCTAGGGGTTGATTTTCCTTTTGGGACAGCCTGGAAGGAACACGTCTCATAACAGCCATTGCAGAAGGGACAAAGTGTCTTTCAGTGTTACTAGGGACAGCACTGTATGACTTTGCATCTTCAAATTCAAGACTACATGGCAGCAGGCCACCAGCTGTTGGGTATGAGAACAAATAATGCCCTCCTCTAATGGCTTCTCTCAGACTCAATTCTTCTTCATGACATTCAGATCTTGCTTTCTTGCTACAACCATGGTCCTGGCTCGCTCAGGAGCTGGCTTTGACAGGGCTGAGTCCTTGCTTGCAGACCGTTCCTTTACAGCTCTTGTAGGACTTGCTGCTGTGGCATTTGGGGCTTTTGCCATGATCCTGCCACCATGCAGCTGTTTCTGCTAAAGAGGAGCATTGCTTTTCTTCAGCAGAAACAGCTCACAAAGACCTCAGCCCTGCAGTGTTGCAGCCTGGCTCTGAGTTCAGGGGGAAAAAATCAGAGTGGGATGGAGGCTGTGGAGCTCCAGCAAGAGGCATGCTCCTTACATCCTGTCTCATGCTGTGGCTGGAAACTGTCTTGAGGTGTCACTGGTCCATGGGATGGGACGGGACGGGATGGGATGGGATGGGATGGGATGGGATGGAAGAAAGCTAACAGACCCCATCTCAGCTAGGGAAAAGAGTTTTGTAATTAGGATAAAGCCCTACAGCTGCCAGAGTTGTTACTTCTTTTCTGCTTTCTTACTATTGGGAGCCAGTTGTATCACCCACTCTTCAGAGGATAAAAGTTCTGTTGTCTGAGGGTGGATCACACCCAGCAGTGTGGTCCAGCCATCAGATGGAGAAGGGCAGAGTATAATGGCAGCTGGGCAAATCTTTCAGCAGCAAATAGAAGACAAGGTCAACTTCTCTGATGAGGAGCTGGGGTGTGTGTGTTATAGTTATTAACATGGACTTTAAAAGAACCAGCAACTCCCTGTGTTTTTTAAAAGTCCAGTCAATAGCACTTAATAGCCCTGGCTCTGTGCAGAACTCCCTCAGCCTGTTTGCAGTCACTCCCAGCAGTGAGACTGGTAGATTTATGTAATTTTACAGGGGTACAGAAGAGTTGCTTTACAGCACAGCACCATTTCCCCTTAATGGACTCTGTGACAAAGCAAATTTTGGTGATGTAGAAGTGCCTGGGCTGCTGGACCAAAGTACTTCATTTGCAACAACCTGCGGTGAGTGAAAGCCACAGGACTGGTTATAACCATGCTGAAAGGTTGTGAAAGCACTGATCACACCAGGCACTTATAAAAGCCAGATTTATAGCACTGACCTGTGCATTACAAAGAATAGCACAACTTTTGCTCCTAAATTCAGCCCAATGTTAAAGAGTCAGTGTGCTGAGTGTTACACAGAGCATTGCAGACAGGGTATCTCCATGAACACTTCAGGGGACTGCTGTGTGTTACTGACATGCTTGTGCAAGGGCACATTTCTTGCTTCAAGACAGCTCAGCTCCTGCGAGGAAGCAAGAGTTCCTGTGAGGTGGCCAGGTCCACTGGGAGCAGCACCATTGGAAAGTTGGAGGAGGCAGGCTGTGAGCAAGGAAGGATGCTTGAAGGGTGGCCCTGGCAGAAGAGGAATAGTACAGTGGGGAGAGAGAGGAGATCCTACAGTCAGGGTTGAAACACTGCCACAGTTTGCAGATAGACGTCCAGGTATGGAACTTTATATCATGATGCCAGCAAAGTCTCTGTCATTTTTTTTTTTTTTGAACAGCAGAATTTCTCCCGGTGAGGAAGGCTTGGGAGGCTCAGCAATGGCTTGGTTGCAGGGAATCTGGATTGATGGATTGGTGTCACAGCTGGCACCTGACATTCTTTTATCTAGACAGCACAGCCGTGAGTGCCATGCCTGGTTAACACATTACTAGGGCTTTAGGAATGAGATACATCTATTCCACTTTGGTAACTTGTCCGGCTGAAGCCAAAAGCAGTTTGAGAGCTTTCTTCAAGGCTATGGGAGCTTCTGCCTAAACTAGGCAACGCAAAGATTCTGCTGCCTTATGCAGCTGAACTTCCTACTGCCTCGCCGTAGTGCAGCTCCGCAGGAGCAGCTCAGGGTGGCAGTGTTGCCCTGTGATTGGCACTGTTCCCTGCGCTCATTCCATTTTCTTGCTGACACACCGGAGTTGTATCCCCAGAGAGAGCATCAGGGGTTTCATACAAAATAGTCCACAGATGCAAAGTGCAGAAATCTGTGTCCTGCCATGCTGGGTTTAATTAAGGGCACTCTGGAAAAGTCCTTGTTTGGTAACATCTCTCTTTCTCCAGTCCTACTGTGTTGGAATTCAAGTGGCTTTATTGGCAAGACTGAGTTTGGGCTCACATCTGGCAATATTAAATCACTGCTGTGTAGGAAGAGAAGGTTATTTCTATGTTGTCTATTTTTTTGCATTTCAAGTGACCACGTACGCCAAACACACATTTCTGCTATAAGTGGTAGAAAAGAAAAGCGTCTAACCTCTGTAGGAAGTATGGGAAAGGAGCACTATAAAATGCCACGCCATTGATCGTTAGCACTGTCTAGTCCCAAAGGAAAGTGTCGCCTTTGAGTGACAGCTCTTCATCCCGACATCATCTGGCTGAGAGGGAGCAGTGGCACACGAATCTGGAACAGACACAGCCTCGTGGTGTGCTGGTTGCTGTTTCATTTGTGCTCTCAGCACTGACCTGTCTCCTGGGGATGACTGACAGAATTTCACCGGTTTGAGAAACTTCAAGCATCTGATATATGGATGTAAAATCTGCCTACTAAATATGTTTCATTTATTTTCATGTGCAATTTGTTATCTGTCAAATCTATTTATCCCATATAACCTACGTACCTACCTAATTAGACACAGTTGTATAAATAAATATAAAGGCAATGGAACATTACATTTTCTCTTAGGCATTTTATTCATAAAAATCATTGTTCAGTTTGATGTTAAGAATTTTCCTTGTTTTTCCTGGATTTTCAGTGTAGTCTGACATGAATGCCAAAGCTGTACTGTTACCTTTCCCCTGACAACATATCTGCTGTGAGAATGCTCTGTGCTTTTAATGTGAAACCTGTGGCCCATGTGCTTAAAAGCATGTGTATCTGTCCAGGGGGCAGAAAAGACAGACTGTCCCAGACAGAAATAAGGCAAGCCCTCATGATGTATAAAGAGATATAGAAATACATTTACGTGTGTATATAGGAATCATAAATCCACCCACTGCTATTCACAGCATCTTTCTGTCAGTTTTGCAGGGGAGGATTTCAGGAGCCCTGGCAGGGAGATGCCCTGTCACAGGCATCCTGCTGGTGACACAGCATACAGGTGACTACATGTGTATATCTCCATGCTTCTTCTCTGTAATACATTACTCAGGGTTATCCCAGCCTCAGAGGTAACATTCCATCCTGGTGAAGTGGCAGATTTAAGGCCTGAAATATCCTTGAAGCTTTGGTTATTTGGGAAGCAAAGTGTCTCCACTTGTTCTAGACAGCACCGGGGCTTCCCCTGAGCTTTGGTATTGCCCAGAGCAGCTGGATTTTGAATCATTATTTCTTCTCCTCATCCAGCTGGAGGCTTCCCTCACCAGCTCCTTTCCCCTTGCTGTGCTTTGGATCTGCTCCTTGTGCAGTGAAGAAGTAACTCTGAGCCATGTGTGAGCTGGTGGTGCTGATACAGCAGAGTGTCAGCAGTGCTTGGGCAGAGCAGGTCACAGTGGTGGGTGACATCTCCACTCGTTTCCAGATATGGTTTCTCTATCTCTGTGGCTATGTGGCATCAAATCCTGAGTTGCCTAAGGGGAAACAGCTCCATCAGAAAGAAGATTTGCTTTCTGTTCCTGTGTTCGCTTCCCTTAAGCAAAAACAGCAGGGGTATTTTACTGAGGTTATACAGACTCTTTGGCTGGAACTAGAAAAAGGCAAAACACAAAAAGAGAAGTAGCAATATGTAAAATGGAGCCAAATACAGTTTTCTAGGATTTGCAAACCCCACAAAATCTAGGCAGGGCATTTTATCCCTAAGAACAGGGACAGCAGTTGTTTTTTGGAGGATGAGATATTTTTTGGAGATACGAGATATTGACTGTCTGCAGCACAGGTCTCTGCTGCTGTGTCTCTCCTGCTGCTGCTAGAAAGGGAACACAAAGGCTCCTGCTTAGTAGATACAGCCAAGAATTTCTCCAAAGTATCAGATGTCAAATCAACATTTTCAATCTCTTCTCTCTGCCTGAGTTATTTTTCCTTCATGTTCCTTTCACTGTTTTTCTCCTTCTAAATCCTCCCCCTCTTTCTCACTGATCAAACCCTTTCACTCATGGCAAACATCATTACTTTTGCAGGTAAGATGAAATACGCCTCAGTCTACTTCAATCCCAGTGCAGACAGAAACCCAAGAGAAAAGGGCAAAGAACAGCAAATAAGGAGGTTTGCAGAATGCCAACACAGCAATGACAGTGAGAAATACAAGACAAAGCAGTTAACCACACAAGGAAATAAATGCTCCTGTGGGAAAAATCATACACTAATGCCTATTAGCTTAATAGCCCTGTGGTTTAGGCAGAGGGCTGAGAGACAGGGGGTCTGGGCTCTGTGTGCTGCTGTGCTGCAGCCTGGCTGTCACTCGGGAGGCTGGATCCTTGCTCTGCCCTTGGCCACCTTTGCTGTCAGCTTTGCCACTTTCCAGTGTAAAACAGAATCTGGTTTCTCATGGGGCTGTCAGACACCGGCTGAGGCCAGGAGCCCCTGGAGGAACCCGCACTGCTGGATGAAAGATTTCACCAGATCTGTGCACACACTTGTGCAAGGGACAGGTCTGTCCCCATGTGTGGTTCCTCCTCTCCCATCTCATTCTCTGTCCACAAGTTGGAGGTGAGTGAAGGTCTCCAGCTCTTGTTTTCAGAGACTTCACACAGTGTGCCCAGTCCAAACCCCAAGTGCTCTGGTGTTTTTTTATTGCTTGTTGGGACTTTGGGGGCTGAACCTCAGAGCAAAAAGGTCAAAGCAAAAAAATAGATTAAATGGAAGCAAATGGCAGAGCCAGTCCAACAGAGAGCAGGACATAATCAGCAGTATCAGTTTACTAGGAAGGTTTATGAGGGAAGGAGAGCAAAGATTCCCTTGGAGAAAAGATAAAGAGACAGATTATGATATATTTTACTTCATAGTGCTTCCTGAAATGGAGCTGAGGGCATTGTTTTCTGCTTTAATATATTGTGTTAAACATTAAAGGAATGAAGGCAGGGAGCCTGAGTAGCAATGAGTTAATCTGAAAAGCAGACATTTTTTAGGCTGGGGAGTAGAGAAAAGAAGAGGAAATTTATTGGTTATTATTAGACTTTTCAGCTCACAATGGACAAGTCAATATTTTTTCTTTTGACTTCTGCTGTTTCCTCCTTTGATTGTTAAATCCCCTCTCTGCTTAGAAATACTCTGCTTTGAACAGAGTCTGCTTTTATTTAGCATATGGCCTGAGAACACTGAGCATTAAGTCCGTGGGCACATGACTCAGTCTGAGCACTGCAGAGGCTAGACTGGGGGAGGTATTGGGTTAATAAGAGATAATACCCCCGCTCTAGCTCTTAGCATGAGGATTTGGGGCAGGAATGTATCAGCTCCCAGCATCTTTTTGTTGTGGGAAGGATAAGACCTTAGAGAGGATAAATAAGGTGATGAAATTCTGTGTTATGGGTTATGAATGTTCTGGACAAGAAATTTGAAAGAAAAGCGGTTGAATGGAGGTCCTATTACTAGTAACTCAAGGTATGAGATCTTTCTCACTCTTTAGCCTTCTACGACTGCCAGGAGTTGACACAAAAATAATTGTTGGACAGTGAGTAGATAGTGATGCTTAAACACCCCAAGGGGAATAGAGGTCTCTAATGATGATGATGTTGCCAAACACAGTAAAAGGTTTCATCAAGACAAATATTACAAATAACTGTTGTTAACTACTGCTCCTTACATTGCTTAAGAAGGAAGGACAAGCTTCCTTATACCTGGAAACTTCTACAGGCATGGGGATGAATTTTGAGTAGATATTTAAAAAGGGGGTGAAATATTATGTGTTTCCTCTTATGACCATGACATGTCAGATTTACTGCCTTTCAGTGGCTGGCAAGAAACTTATTAGAAAATAATACTGCTATCTCAGAGCTGGGATATTAATTTTTCATCGATTACTTTTTTGTGATGATGATGGAAGTGGAATACCAAAGATGGGTGAATAGTGTAGCACATGCTCTCTCTGTTCCAGAAGTACATGCTAAGCCCCAAGCTGTTTTTAAGGCTTCCCTTTCCCAGCTGGCCAAAATAAGATGTGCCAGCCTTCTCCTGCATCCTGCTGGGTTGTGAGCATCTCTCAGGCTCAAATACATTCTTTATCACTGAGCCACCACTGGTGACAGATGGGGAAGCAAGGGCGGGAAGAAGGGTTAAACCTTTTGGTTTCAGCAGGAATGAATCACTGAAAGATGGTTTATGATATTGATGAAAATGAAGAGAAATTCCCTGGCAGAGAAAGGAAGCAGAATTTGCATCACTCCATGATCTGAAGGGAACAACCAAAGCATGGCACAGGACACTCAGGCTTGTTTTGGAAGGGAACTGCTGTGTACAAGTATCACCAGAGAGGCGTGAGCAGGGGACCCTGGTTCCTGCCACAACTGCTGCACTAGAAGTCCAATGTCACTCACTTGTGGGTGCCACCAAGATCCAGTTCTTCTGTTTGAGTGTCTTTGGGCTTTTCTGTGAGGTGGGTACCCAAGGCTTTAATCAGCTCCAAACAAATGCTCCCCAAAGTCTCTGGTTGGAAAAGCAGCTGCTCTTTCCCCCAGGCTGTCTTCTCTACCTGCAAATCATGTTATTCACTGGAAAGCAAAGCATCTGTTGCCTACACATGGTAAGACTGAAAAGCCAGCATCTGAGGATAAAATAGGAAGGGAAAAAATTGCTCCAGCTGCAGCTGCCAGTGGGGAGCAGCATGTAGTCAGGGAGGCTGAGAACCAGCCAGAGGAACACCAACCCTCAGGCTGGATAAGGTCCCTGGCAAACCGTGCTTGCCACAAATGGTCAACTGCCTTGCTTTTCAATATTCCACCCAAGGAAACGGCCCCTCTATGCCCCCAGCTCCTAAAGCTGCAATAATTTGGCCACTAATGTAAATCATGAATTCCATTTTCCCAAAGCAAGCTGTGTTTCTCCTTAGAAACTTCATGAAAGAGTTATGAAGCAACAAACTTTGGCTTTCAAAGAGCAGGTACAATCAGAGCTCCTGGTGGTGGGAGGATGTCCATGTGCATGCATATATGCACAGATGTTATCTATAAACAAATTAGGGCTTGTTTTCCAAAATGACTTAGCTCCTCATTTTGGTGTGTTTGGCTTTGTAAACTTAACAAATATTTCTAAGGTAGCAAATTCCCTCAAAAAGCTTTCAATCTCCTCTTAATCCCTCTGTTCTCTCCACTGCGTAACAGTTCATTTCAGCATGGGCTGAGGAGCATGGTTTTCAGCCTTCTCTGAAAAACACAGGAGGAAAGAGCCTGTTGCAGCTGACAGATAGAAATTGATATTTTGTGAGTGTGTGTGTGCACCCATGTACATTTCAGCCTCAGAAAACATAGATCTGCCACCTTCTTGGAAGCCTGCTTTGAAGCCTCAATAGCAAAGCAAGCAACAATGGGAAATGTGAAACAATTTTTCTCCTTTTTTCTCTTTTGGCCTTTCTGATTCATAAAGAAATTCTCCAGTGAATGTTCTTGAATTTGTAGAAGCTTAGTTGGCAAGGAAAGGACAAATTAGAAGTAATGCAGCGAGTTGCTGTTGGAAGCTTGCTTCTATTCCTGATGGTTCTTTGCAATATCCTGGATTGCATGTACGCAGTGTGTTGCACACAGGCTCACGCTGCAGTCTTTCTCCCTCAAAGGCAGGTGTTGGAGCTCAAAAAAATCACAAATCCAGCTCTGCTTCCATATTGCAAATGTGCCTTTAAGGGTCACAGATGGAGGAGAAAGTTAAAGGTAAGTATGCTTTCAGCCCCTGCTTCCACTGGGCAAGCACTAACCTGGGCTGCGGCTCCTTGCATGTTATGCAAAGCAAATATTAGTGCATTATAAATTCTGTGCAGTCACAGGCTCCAGCTTTATAAAGCTCCCAATGAGACTTGTGACTTAGCACAGGCAGAAGGTCACAGCTGGGGGAACCAGGGGGACAGTCCTCTGGGAAGGGTCCACCAGATTTGGTTCCACCTGAAAAGGGACTCTCTAGGAAGAGGAAGCAAGTTGTTGCTTTCTGTTTTCAAGAGACATGGAGATTGAAAAGGCTTCCTAGTTCTCATCAGTCTTGCCTCTTC
>VYZR01061656.1:0-11058 GCA_013400675.1 Oxylabes madagascariensis
AGAAGGAAAAGGAGAAAGGAGAAAAAGAGAAAAAAAGTTTGAGAATTATTTTAAAAACTGTTTTATGGAAAGCAGAAGGAATGCGGTGTGAGGCAAAATGCAGGTCTTCAATGCCCCGCTTGTGCTCTCCCCTCTGCGGGGCAGCTTTTGTTTTCTTCCTCTGCGTGACCTCCCGGTCACTGCAAATGTCACCCTGGCCCGGGAACCGCGGCTCCCCGCAGCAGCCCCTTCCGGAGGGGAACACTCGGTCACCGGACGAGAAACTTGGCTGCAAAGCCCGGAGAGAGCAAAGCCATGCCAGAAAGAACCGAGCCTGGGAACGGGGGGAGAGGAGGATGCTCGCCGTGATCATCATTCACCCAGCATGAATTCTCCAGGGACTTCACAAACATCCTCAGCGGGCCACAGTGCCCCTGTCAAATGCCACCTTTGGGAACAGGAGGTTTAGATTAGATTTTTTCCGTGTTGCTTCACATCCCGACTTTGCCCCCTCGATCAGCCTGGAGCTGGGTCTTCCCCAGGTGGCCCAGCTTTATTCTGTGCTTGACATTTGGCTACAGCCAAGATGGGCACGTTAAAGCCATGATAAGGCAAATATTTGCTCGGCATGGAGAGCTGCTGATAGGTAGAAATTGCCTGGTGTTACCCTCAGCGAGCCTTTCATGGCGTGAGCGGGGATGCACGGGCTGGAGCCAGGAAAATCCCCACCTCTGGAGGTTCACAGGCTATAAAGGTACCAGTTACTGTGGAAAGGAGACAGGAAAGAATTGCTCCCACATGCTGAGTCGTGCTGGAAAAGAAGGAACTTTATTTACATCTTTGACATTTGATAGAATTCCAAAGGTGACAGTGGATTGGAGGGTGAAGCTGCCACCCCTCCAACACACTGGTCAGACCAACAGTCTGTCAGTTCTCTCCTCCTCTATGAAAATATGAAAACAAACCATTTGTTGATACTTGAAGTGTGGGAAAAGTCATGGTACATAAAGAAAACCATTTTCTCAGAAAGGCTGCGTGGGCAACAAGTTACCCCTCTGGGAGCCCATCCTCTGGCTCACAGCTCCGTTTGCCACGTGAGCAGCACAGATTTCAAAGTGTCAGGCACTGCATTCCATATCTGCTTAAATCTGCTGAAATCCTGATGGAGCAGCTGATGGGGACCAGGAACCTGTTGTCCCAATTTCCAGCAGGTATCCAAAATGAGTTACAGTGCCCTGAAGGTGCCTCTTTCCCCGCAAGGCCTGCTGGCTGCACACAAGGTGTGGTGTGAGGAATAGAGACTGCTGCCCTGTAAGTGTGCCCTAAGAATTTGTCAGCATCGATGTTACCAAAGCTGCCTCCTCTGGAATACAAATTCCCTTGGACCTGCTTGCCAGCGCTCTGCTGTGATGACATTTTTCTCCCAGAGGTCAGCCAGCCCTGCATCCTGTATCCTCTCCCCTCGGAAGCAATCCTCAGCTGTAATGAAGTCCACTCCCAATTTTAGCTTTTGTTTGTTAGCCCTCTCCCTGTGATAAATATTTATTATCACGTTTATTATCACATTATTTTGGTGACTCACCGTCCCCAACTTCCCAGCATTGTTTTTTACAGGAACTTCTCTGTACCTGTTTCATTAACACCCTGCAAGGAATAAACTTTCCCTCTTGTCTCCTGTTGACTCAGCCCTGCACCTCCCCAACAAAACCCTTCTGCTCCCCCTTTGGGGTGACTTCGTGACCTGCTCTTTGTCCACTGTGATAATTTCATCCTTTTGCACTGTCACTGCCCTCCCCATGACCAGACGGTGCTGTCCTTTCTTTGACTGTCACTGGCCAGCAAGCACTGGTCCCAGGGCAACCATCAATTTCCCCTCCAGCACTGAATTAATCCACAGCCACCATCCTGAGGTCCCCAGCTGAGTAATTGCATTTTTCATGTGTGGTAGTGCACGTTCAGCAATGGCCAGCTGGGTTTTTAGAAACACTGATGCCATCTTCCTATTGCAGCACACGTTTCCCAGGCTGAAATGTCTGTTAACCAAAGTCTTCTCTTCATTTCTACAAATTAACGTCGAGAGCTCTTCCCCACTTGAACTCAAAGGCTCATCACAGATCCCTGCCACTGCTCACTCTTGGGTAATGTTAGTGCAAAGATGCAAAGGCATGGGAGACCCTCAGGCTCTGAGGTATCAATAAATCTTAAAAGAAATGGGTATTTTTTTTTTATTAATAGGTGTTCTCTGTTCCCTTTCCTCCCTTTCATCTTCCTCCACACTGCAGCCCATTACTGCAGCATTCCACTCACCTGAATCCCTCATGTCTCACCCCAGACTCCCCCCAGCATTCTGTGAACTACTGGAAATCTCTCCTCTGTCTGGCAGAGCTTCGATCTGCTCGTTGCACAAAATCCAGTTTTGTTCTGCTTTTTGCCTGCTTTAGTCCCGCTCGTTTTGTGATCAGTTCAACACATTTTTGCTCGCATTCTCTAGTCTCCAGCCAAATAAAAAAATCCTAAACCTGTCCTACCCAGGAGCTGTCAGCTTGCCCTGTTACCTGCCCATCTTTGTCTCCTCCACAAACCCAAGGTTTTCAGCTGCTGCTTGCAGACGAGGTTCTCACACCAGTATTTTTTGCTTTCTTTCTCAATCTCTCAGAAAAATCTCCCAGCTGCTCCCCCCTCCAAATTATTCCTTTTTCAGACTCAGGGGTTCTCTGCAGTCTGTGCTGACCTGAGTAACTCCATGTGATGCTCCATCTGTTGTTGACTTCTTGGTGTTTATTTACTAAGGGGAAACTGAAAACACAATTTCCAGCTCTGGCCAGTGTTCCTGCCATTCCTCAAAAATAAGATCTGCCGTGGATGGAGCTCCGATTTCGATCTGCTCGAGCCTGTGGCTCAGCCCCGGGGATGCTGGCTGAGGGAGGACATGTGGAAAGTGTCCTGTGCAGTGCTTCATGTCCTGTGAGACACATAATTCTCTCTGTCTCGGTCTCCATACTGAGATGTCAACAGCTGAACCTTCAGTTCAAGTGTATTTATGCATATTTATCCCTGCATGGCCAGCGAGGTGTATTAAAACCAGTTTATTTCAGAAACAGCATCGTTTTTCCTGGCGAAGGGAGAGCAGCTTCTCTAATTTTCTGTGCCACTGGTATTTTTGGGCTTAGCCAGGCAAAATGCCAAGGAGCGACAGCCTGTTTACCTAAGAGCAGCTAAAAGAGCTGTGTGGCAATCAAGGTATTGAGTGGGCTGGGCTGAAAATAGATCAGCTTGGGGAGGCTTTGATCAGGAATGTTCACTGGGGGGCTGGCTGCCCGTGAGCACCAGTGACAGCCCCCCAGGGAATATATCCCCCTGCACACTCCTCCCCTCAGGAACCACACCATGGAATGGGAGTCATTAGCAGGAATCTGGTAATTTTCTTTTCCCCACTGGGAAAACCTCTTTTGGAAGTGTGTTTGTGGCCTCACTGAGATATCACGGAGTCCTTCACCTCAACCTTCCTCAGAGAATGATTCTTTAACCCCTTCAAGCTCTCCTGAGCTCCCACCAAGCCAGGCTCCAAACCTTTCCCAAGCTGTTTTGCCTCTTTCTTTCTTGATGAGCAGACATGCCAAGCCCAACCTACCTGTGTGATTACCAAACTATTTGCCTACAGCTTCACATATCTCACTTTATACAGCCCCTTGTGCCAGCTCTCTTCTCTGGGCATGTCTACATAGCAATTTCGGGCCAGGCTCCAGGTCTGGCGTGGCTTTTGGCATCCTGACAGGCAGGACAGATTACAGAAGAAAGGGTTTGGGCTCTTTTGGTGGCTCCAGGAAAGTTCTCACCCCGAGATAGGAGAGCATGAGCACAGACCAGGCTCTGGGTTTGAAGGTGTGGGATTCGACAGGTTCAGTCACAGGCCCTGGGCTCAGCTCCAGAGAGAACAAACAGCATCACATCTCTGCAGCACTTCGTTCAGGAGTGTTCCCGCTCCTTAATCGCTGTCTTTTGCAGCAATTGAGGCACTATGGGCTTTTTTCTTTGCAGTTTTCCAGCTGCAAACATCAGGGAGAACCGGCCGGTGTGCAGGGATACAGCGCTGTAAAACCAAGGGCTCTCCTCAAGCTGCCAGCCACAGAGCTTGTTACAGACTCAGTGCCCACTGTTATCATGAAAACCATGGTTACTTCAGGAGTTTTCCACGTCCAGGGCTGCCAGGCCCTTCGTTCTGCACCTCATCAGTGGGGGAGAAATAAAAGCATTGCCTCAGGGTTGTTTGAAGGCTGCAGAGCACGCCAGATCCATCCCTGCTCGGGGTGACAGTGCCTCTACCTGTCCCCAGCCCTGCTGATGTTTATGGCTTTATCAGACTCCACAGGAAGGGAGCTGAATGAGGTCCAAGCAAATTCCTGAGGTTTTCCAGCCTCCTGTTGCATCTGACACAATCCAGCTGAGGAACTCGGGGTCACTGGCTCCAGGCCTCCTCCTCCGTGTCACACATCTTCCAAAGGCTGGGGTTGTGTTTTACTCTGTAAAGGTATTTAGAATTAGAATTAGATGGTATTTAGAATTAGAATTACAATTAGAAACTGAATTATTCTTTGAACACAATGATGCTGCCAAAGCAGTTCCACTTGCAGATTTTGGGAATTGCCTCGCTATCCACATCAGTCCTTCCCTGGATCAACCAACAGCACAAACCTCATTAAATCCCACAATCAGTGCTGCATGCCTACAGCTCTGGGAGACTCAGGGAAGAGGAAACCCAACTGCTGGCACATTTGGGTTCAGAAAGAGGCAATCAGAGTGAAGAAGTGCAGACTTTTGCAGTGCCACTGCTTTGCTCCTGGGCTCATGATGCTGTGCTGGATCTAGAGCCAAGCCGAGCAGATTTCCAGCGGGATAAGGATCAGAAGTTTGCTGACCATCAGGGAAACCAAGGGATGGCAGCAGGTCAGTGACAAGTAAGTGAGCCCAAAGGGGCTAGATCCTCAGCTCTGGCAGCAGTTCCATGGAAAACAAGGCAGCAATGAAATCTGTGACCTTCCAGCATCAGCCTGAAGGTCCTCCCTGCCTGATGGGGGAAGCAGCAATGGGGCTTTTCTGTCCAGCAGTGACTACACACAGGGCTCTGTTTTCTCACTGACATCCTTTAGTTAGAAGTGAATGTGAAAGGCAATTTCAAGCTTTGAAATGCTGAAAGCCTCGAAAAAAAGGAATTTTCAAGTATGGGGACCATGCCTGGTTTTTAGCTGATGCCTAAATACTTTAGGGGTTGTATTGTGAGATGTTCCTAATGCTGCTGAATCACAGCCCAGACACTGAGGTTTGAGAACTGCTGGTTCTGGGGAGATGGTTTCAGACACTGGGGCGGGAGGTTGGGAGGCACAGCATGCACTTGGGATCAGCTGACACTCTTCAGTTTGTTAAATCAGGTAATCTGACCTTAAATCCAAGCCCGTAGACGCAACCATGGAAAGAGCACTTCCAGGAATAGGCCATTTATCCTGTTGCTGTGCACGGAATTACAGCTGGATAATAACCCAGGGACATGGTTTATTTCCCTCTGGTTGCTGTGCCTTCTGGATGCTCAAAAGAAGGCCTTTTTCTGGTCTTTTTTTTTTTTTTTTTTCCAATTTTACTTTATTTTTATGTTTATCCTAACATTGGCGTTCCCTTACTTGCTGATTCCAAGGGTTTCAGTTTTAAAATGGAGAAAACAAATGAAACTGGAAATATATTAGCACTGCCTCTGTGGGAAAGGTGCCTGCCAACATCTCATCCAACTTTTAGCTTCTGTCTCTGTGGGATGCTGGGATGGACTGGTCATCATTATGGGCCAAAGGACCCAAACCAGCACATCTGCTACAAAACCCAGCCCCTGCTCCAGCACATTGTTAGCACCCCTAATAAACGTTTGTGCCACTGGAAATCCCAGGTGCCCAATAATCCCTGTGTGAGCAAGCACAGGGATCAGCCCAGCAGCCAGCTCCTGACTTGTTTGCATTCATTGTGCATTTAAAAGCAGGCAAAAAATAAAGTAGCATGAGTGGATAACATTCCTTGGAGGCCGTTTGTATTTCAGATCACCTCAGCCTGGTGTCACATTCAAAACTTGCCAGCAGATCGGGGAAATTTATAGCAGGGCTGTCAAAGCTCAAAGAACAGCTCCACTCAAGGACCCTTTATTCCATGGGCTTTCCAGGCAGGGCTTATGTAGTTGACATAGGGATCATGGTTTTTATCAGGAAAGAATTTCAGGGAGGAAAACTGGTGGATACTGAAAGCAGCTGAAAGCAGCTTTGTGTCCTGCCACTAGATTCCAAGCAGAACACCTGAGTGTAGCCCTGATTTTCAAGCCTGACATGTTTTAGTTTCTGAAAATTCCTTTCGCAGGCAATTTTCTGTAAACAAGAGAAATGTTGTTGTAACTGTACCTACGTTTATCCATTCTTTCTCACAGGAGAGGTTTCTTCACGAACATCTGTTTTAACCAATGTGATTGAAGAGGTTTGCCTTTGTTTCACCAACCAAATTGGTCTGTGTAAAATAGTATAAAAGAGAGACACATCTCAAAAATAAAGGGCCATTTTTTCTAGCCTTCTGATTGAGAGTCTGTGTTGTTGTTTGGTGTACAACAACGATACTTGGGTCCCTAAAAAAAAAAACAAACAAAAACACCAAACAACCCAGGATCCTATTGCATTCTCCTGATGCCAGGGACAGCCAAGAGTGGCTGATGCTGAGGGCTGTCTCCTGCTCCACTGGGTCACAGCTGCAGCCCCTGAGTAAATCTCCCTGTGCTCCCTTTTCAGCCAGGAATGACCCTTTTGGAGCACAGCTCATCTCGTCCCAAAGGAGTCAGCTGGAATAAGTCAACAAAACTCCTATAAACCTATCTTGTAGGCTGCTCCCTCCTGCAAGGATATTAAACTTTTTTTCCAGTCATATGTGAGACCCCTGCCTTGGCCAGGGGTTGGGGGAGAGGAGCAGGACAGCTCTGCTCAGCCAGGCAGGAGGATTTGGGAAGTCACAGTGCCCTGGTGACTCTATGCAAGTTTTGCCCATGTGATGCTTTTCGAAACGACCAGTAAAATCATTGTTTCCTTTAATTCCATTGCTTTCTTTAATCCCAGAGGTGGAGGGGGGAGGGAGGTTGTCTGTACAGCCCCTCAGTGCATTTATATCCACCCTTCCCTGAAGTATCCTCACACCAGGGAAAGCTTTCCTCGTGGTTCCTGTGTGCCAGAGATGTCCTATCAGGTCAAAGTGGGGAGGAATGTCCACCTCCTCCTCCTCACCTGATCTATACCTCTCAGGTAAATTAAAATTATGCCTTTTCCTTCTGCTGAGTTTCTAGCTGCCTCCTCTTGGTCTAAAAGCATGGAAAATTGGGGGTTTGGCATGGACTGTTATGGGTATCATACCCAAAGTATTCATCTGTAGCCCTGGTTTAATGTTTTGGCTTTTGGGAAATTCCTTTCCCAAGAAACTTTCTGTAAACAAGAGAAATGTTTTTGTAACTGTACCTATGTTTATCCATTCTTTGTCCCAGGAGAGGTTTCTTGATGAACATCTGTTTTAACCAATGTGATGGAAGAGGTTTGCCTTTGTTTCACCAATCAAATTAATCTGTGTAAAATATTATATAAGAGAGTCACATCTCAAAAATAAGAGTTCACCTTTTCTAGCCTTCTGATCGAGAGTCTGTGTCGTCGTTTGATGCTCAACAGCGACATTCATCAGCACCTTGGGATTAAGCAGCCCCTGGCATTTTTGGCAGGAAAACAGGCAGATGTGATCAGACAGTTTCTCTGTCACTTCCTGTTCACTGTTTGTGAACTGAGGGATCATTTCCAGCTTTGTTTGATGGTACCTTTGCAATCCTAGAGAATTGAAGCTGACAAGGTTTGTGCCAACAACAGGCAGCCAGGTATAGAAGGAGGGAGAGAGAGAGAGAAAGGGAAATGGACTATTTCTGGGACACCAGAATCCATCCAGGGGTTCAACCTGAACTCTTACAACCAGGGAAGACCAGGTCATGTATGGGATCACGCACTCCTCTAATGAGCGGCTTCCCAGGGAGCAGGGAAAACCTGCACTCACTGTGTCACCTCAAACTGCTTTGAAGAGGGGATGAGACCCACGGCAGAACTTCTCTGGCTTAAACTGAGCCCTCCCCATCATCCTTGTCCCACATGGACAAGATAACAGAGGCACAAGGAGTCACTGGCAGTGATTTGAAGTCTGATGGTTCCAAGTGATGGAAAACACGAGTGGGTGTTGGTGTTGTGAGCCGCTGACAGCCAGACCCTGCCTCCAGCACATCAGGCTTCAAATTCTGCTTTTGTTTTTGTGTAAAGCAGCCTGTCCCTGTCCAGGCAAGAGCAGGGACAGAAGCCAAGCCAGGCTGCAGGTACTGAGGGGACAGGAAAGAGCAGCTGTGGGAAGCAGCAAGCGTCCAGCCCAGACCATCTGCTGCTGGTGGATTAATCTCTAACCTGTGCTCTTAGCTGGCCAAGGGAAACTTGTTAGGCTGAATTTGTATCTCCAGCTTCAGGTTACAGCCTGGCATGTTAAAATAAACCATCCCCGACTTTGTGTTAGCTTAAAAAGCTGGGTTGTGGATTAGAGAGCGAGAAGAAATCGTGGAAGGAGCTGTTTGTGTTCACCAGTGAGGGGAGGAGGAGACAACTCCATGCTGCCAACAGCTTGAGCATGGCCAGAGCACCTCCTTGAGAAAAAAGAAAGGATCAGAGGCCCAGGATAAGGCAGTGTCTGAAAAGAGCCATGGGTGTTTCTTTTGGACCCATGAGGAAAGGCTCTCTTCCGCTCTGAGATCAACCCTTGTGTGCTCTGAAAGAGCCAATCTGGAACATTTTTTATTCTCGTTACTATTGTTTCTCATGACCACTGTTTGTCTTGTGTTCTCTTGCAAGCCATCCTCTGCCAGAGGAGTAGCAATCTTGGAAACTTGGAAGCGTTGTGGAGGAAGGAGGAGAATTTTTTTTTATTTTTTTAATTTCCTTTTTAAAAAATGTGAAATTAAAAAAAAAAAAGAAAGAAAGAAATCAGGTATTTTCCCTGCCGGTGAAAGGTAAGGAGAGAAACAGAAATGTTTGGGAAAAGAGCTGTCTCCCAGCTTTGTTGAATGCTGGAGAAGGAGATGGATGAAAAGCACCAATAAAAAGCAAAGTTTGAAGAGTGGACTTGAAGGCTGCCTTCCTGCTTATCTAATTCCCCTGCAAATGAGGCCGGCTGTCTCGCAGGATGGTTTCAGGTAACATCTGCCCGAGTCTCCTGACTCACCCCTGTGTGGGTTTTGGATGTGCTGGAGCCCAGCTGAACCTGCCAGGCTCTCACAGTTTGCTTTTACACACATGGAGGAGAGCTGGGCTGGTTGGACCCAGCGTTACAAAGCCTCTTTCTAGGAAAGGAGCTTTGCGTAACAGAAGGGAAAATAGGTCGTTGTCAAGGTTTAGGGTATCTGCAGAAGAAAGTAAACAAGTGGTGCAGCGTGGCCGGGCTGGAGGAGAGAACGGGATCTGCTCCTGCTCTAGACAAGGCTGTGCTTTGAAGGAGGGTTTGGCTGGGAGCAAAGTCAGGACTCGGATTCTCCGCGTGATCCTTGGCACAGCATCCCATCCCATCCCATCCCATCCCATCCCATCCCATCCCATCCCATCCCATCCCATCCCATCCCATCCCATCCCATCCCATCCCACCGCCGTGTCTGGGTGCGGGGAGGAATCACCGCCCCACAGCACCCCAGGCTTTGGGTGCCAGGCTCTGTGGGGTAGGACACAGAGCAAACAGGGCCTCGGAATCGCCGTGGAGCTGCTGAGGGAATGGGAAGCTCACCGAGACCACGGCCAGGGCAGAGCCAGAGCGGAGCCTGCCGAGGGACACTGGAAAGAAACAAAAAACAAGCCAAAAAAATAACAACCACCGCCAAGTCCTTCCGAACGCCCTCGGGCATCATCGGCCAAACAAAAAATCCCAGGGGGAGATTTTGGGAAGGGATCCAGCTGCCTCCCTGGGCGCTGGAGAACCAGGGCACGTTCACTTGGCGGTGGGGAGGCCGGGCACCCATCCAGCCTCCATCGGCCGGCTCCGTGCGGGGCTGCGGCCGTGGCCGTGCCCTGCCCGCCGGGTACAGCCTGTGCCGGGGCTCGGGGGGCTCGGCGGAACATCTGCCAGCCGCCCGGCCCCCGCCTGGCCCGCCAGGACATCTTGTTTGTGTTTTTTTGCGCCGAGCACACTCCCAGCGGGTTATGTCAGAGGTGAGGAATGCGGGGCCACCCTGTGTCATGAGATCAGCCTCGCATTTTTAGGCCGAGCGCTTTACCGTATTTGCTGGGGCCCCGCAGGGGTGGGAGATCCCCTTTTCCTTCGCCCGCATCCCGCTTTTCCAGCCCTCGCTCCGGCCCGGCCGGGCGGGGCGGATGGGGCCCGTCTGCTGGAACAAGCTCTCCCTCTGTTCCTCGCAAGGAGCGAGAAAGGAAAGGCAGTGAATTAAGGCGAATGAAAAGGCGGCAGTGAAAGGCCGCCGGGCGCGGTGCCAGGCGCAAGGCGAGAGCCGGTGGCGAGCTGCTCCCTGCCGCCGGGAAAGGCATCGGCACCCGGGGCTGCTCCAGCGGGAAACTCACCCGGGCACCCACAAAACATCCCCGTGCCGGGGGCTGAAAGAGTGAGGAGAGACATGAACCCACGCAGGGCTTGGAGCCCTTGGAGTGAAAGCGCTTTGACCCAAAACACCGCCCAGAGCGGCGGCTTTCCCCCGGTTCTGCTGCTGGAACCAACTCTAATGGTCCCACCTTTCTAAAATTTCTGGACTGCTTGGCCCGAGCACTGCTCAAGGAAAACCGGTGCAAAGCAGCTCTGCTGATGTCGCACAGGCTGGCTGCACTGCCCGTTCCCAAGTTTTCCGCCTTGAAACTTGGAGGCTTTGCAGCTCGGCATCCCACCTAGGGTGGAAAGAGGGGAGATGCTTTGATCCTGGTGCCACTGCAGAGAAAACCCACTGAGGCAGGGTCAGACCCTGGCACAGGAAAGGTTCCCCTCCCCTCCCCTCCCCTCCCCTCCCCT
>VYZR01061658.1:26487-53412 GCA_013400675.1 Oxylabes madagascariensis
CCTGTAATGGGTATATCACAGATGCAGGACATAGACTGGCAGCCAACTATAATTAGCTCTGTTTTGCTCCAGTTCAATCTGTGGTTACAATTACCCTTTCTTTGCTATAAAGTTCCAGCTAAGAATTGCTGGAGCCACTCCTTCCCCTTCCTGCCTCTCCCCTTTATTTAACAGCTCTAAACGCAGGTTTTCATAAAGGCACAAGTTTCTTGCCCTTTCCTGTGCATGCACAGCTGGCAATTATTGCTAGCAGCCAGCCTTCTCACTTCCCAGCTCGGTCTTCCTGCCTGTTTTCCCTAAACCTGTAAACACAGGAATAACTATAATTTTGTTGGATATCGCATGTGTACCCCAGGTTTGAATTGTACAAGATACTTAAATCCAATAAACTGTGAAACATGCGGCAAGACTCCGTGGTCCTCCCACAGGCTGCACTGCCAGATGTTGTCGGAAAACAACGTGCTGGTTCCTCCCAGATTCTAGATGAGCCGCTGCTTGTTAAACATTGAAAATATTATCTGAAACACACAAATATGGTCTTTTGAGGAATCCAGGGAAGGCATCCATAATTCCTACTTCTTCTCAGTGGTGTGCTTAGGCTGCTTTACAGCTGTGGAGACTTCAGAGACAATTTAAGAGCTAAACTAGGAGTTTACCTCTCCCCATGGAATATATAACATGCCTAAGCTCATAAATTAGGTACCTTTATTAGAAAGCCTTAAGATGGCATGAATATTCTCAAAATACCTGTAAGATCCATTCCCCCCCCCCAAAACTCTTTTTATCGCCTGACAACATGAATCAGACAATGTGAGGAACTTTGCTTAGTCCAGGGTTCTCTTAAAATATGAACGCCTTGAGATTTGCACAGCTGTTCAGCATCAGGTTCTGCTGCCCAGTACTAAAACTGTGTTTTGGGTGGAATTATGTAAATCATGGACTTCACGTTTCCTGGTCAAATTGCAGTGGTTTCAGACTGATCTAAAATGGAAGTTTGAATATCTCAGTGAAATTTGCTATTTTAAATACTTTTTTCAGCCTGAAACAAAGGATTTCTCTCCAATGTTGTTTTAAATTTAAATTTTGCTACCATTTATCACAGTGTTTTAAGGTTTTAACTCAAAAATGTAGCATTTTAACTTAAAAAGATTGTTCTTATGACTCATTTTTTATCTGAAAGTGTAAGAGACCAAACCCAGCTCTAACATGTCTACTTTCCTCAAAAATTCATTTTCAGTAAATAAACAGGATGTTTAAATTAAAAACATGCCACTCTAATTTGTGCATCAGTGAAAAATAGACACATAAAGGTCCCAAAATCTTACCCTTAATCTGTGCAAAAAACAGGGATGATTTCCTATGAAATACTGGTTCTCTAAGGACTACTTTGAAGAACAAAGTTTCTCTATGACCCAGCCAAATGCCCCTCAGAAGAAGAGCTGACTTAACAGAGAATGCCAAAATTCAAAACCTGTCACCTTTTCATAGCTTTTTTATATTTTTGACTGTCTAAGTACAGAACAAAGTCACACGTAGGCTCTAGTATAAAAATACCTCCTTTACTGGGACAGGCTGTGACTTGGCTACAGGAAAGGTGCAATAATTTCTCCTTGTACACATACTTTACAAGCTATGATGCCTCAGATTCTCCTGTATCCTTGTTTCCTCTTTATCTTCCTACTCTCGAGGGCCTAATACCCACCACTCTTTCCCGGAAAATAACAAGAATCATACTCTCTATGGATACAAAGCTCTCCTTTCTGGTAATTAAATAATATTTTCAATTTAATGGAATGTGAAGGATGGATTAAAACCAACTGTAGAAGGAAATAAAAGTGCACACACTACTCAGAACTTTTGAAAAGCATAGTTCTATATGAAAAGGTTCATATTCCCTTAGATGAAGTTTATTCCTTCCTTATGTATTTGTACAGCAGTTGTCATTTCACAATACTGGGGTTTAAGACTCACTCCCTAGTTATTGGTCATCATCTTCTACAGAGCTGTTAAGCCCAAGAAAATGCCTTTTTGTGTCAAGAATGACTTTTGTCTGTAGTGTTTCCTGGGTAGTTGATGGGAGGATGAACTTACTTTTCTAGGAAAACGTCGCTGAAATATCAGACATGCTGCCTAGTTTGGTTGTTATCGTTCCATTGTTACTATTTTTTTATTTCCCCTGTAATCTTCCCGCTTTCAGGATTTTTCCTCCTTCCCTCTTCCTCCTCCCACAGAGCTCAGAGACTTTTCCTCTGGTTTTGCATCATGCCACTTTTCCAGTCGTGGTTTGCATAACACATTCCTACTCTGCTATGTTTTTAAGCCTCAAACTAAAGTAATTTTAATTTTAACCATACAACTGAATTTAGCTCTTCTGAAGGTCTTTAGTTTAAGTCAAATGGAAGTGGGACATTTTGACCTTCTTGCAAAACAGTCAGCTGCAAATGACATCAAGAACTGCCGTTCAGAAGCTGCATCTAAAAAAAAAATAATATGGAATTATGAATAAAATTGTCAGAGACCAGGGAGAGAGGAGGCATGGATGATAGAGAGTTCCCAATTTTTAGAAATCACAGGAGAGGATAGGAAATATTCTGGGCAGCTGCTTTGAAGTGAGATACTGACCTACAGAAGCAGCTTAAAAATCCTGCAAATTTTGTAATTCTAGTTCCTCTTACTTGACTTTTGAGTGGCTAAATATAGATTCTATTTCCAGGTTTTGAGAGAGAAAGAAATCAGACTTTTGGCTGGTCACATGACCTAAGGTAGCTGGGAGTCTAAGAAAAAATATTAGATCTTTTGACAAATCATGTGGGTATTGACTCAAGTACAGGTTAAACGGTGCCCTGAGCAACCTGATCTAGTGGGTGTTGGTGATGTTCCTGACCATGGTGGGGGAAGCCTGGATCTACATGACTGATGTCCCAACCATTCTATGATTTTGTGATTCCATGACTCACTGGAAGTGCAGCCATGCAGAGCTCTGAAACAGCTACACTATAACAACAACTAAGCAAAGAAAATTATTCTACTCTTCATGTTTTCTAGCCTGAAAAGGAGTGGAGGAAGCCCCATAGCTTCTCCCCTTAAAAATGGCTCGCTCTTTAAGGGGTCCTCTCTTTCTCAATCTTGCATCTCCCCTCTTTTGACTCCTTCTTTCTTAATTTCTTTATTTCTTTCTCAGTGATCTCACTCCAGGTTCAACCGTGATGCTTTCCCTGCGCTCCTGCTGCCCAAGGTCCCATCCAAGGACAACTCCTGCTGCCATCACCAGACATTCCCAACAACTCTGGTAGAGCTTGTGACTGTGCCCTTAACCTCCTCCTCCATGTAATAAAATTTAATGACCTTTCAAGTTTACTTTGACAGAGAAATAAGGGATCCTCATCATTAGGTAGATACTTTCCAAATATTGACTTCGCCCTATTGACAGCTTTATCTGTATCTGGCAGGCCTGTAATTACACAAGAAATTAATATAAATTTTGTTTTTTGGGTTATATATTGAACATTTACCTAGGAACTGGAGAGTGGTAATCCAGTGAATTGCATGAAACCAATAACAACACTAAGATTTTGTACACGTCTCAAATATCTCTCCTTGCCAGGTCAAATGTTTTAAAATTCTTGATCATTATTGTTTTTAAAGAGTTCCCATTCAAAAAATCTTTTCTCTTTCTTTAATCCTTGCCTCTGTGTTCCCTATTCAACATTTTTAATGACCTTTTTTCTAATACCGCATTCACCTCAAGTGACATTAAGCTGATGTAATAGAACCATTTTAATCAGTAACAATCAATTTTATTACTATGAAAACCTTAGGGACAGAACATTAAATACATACCATGTAATTAGTTTTGATAAAACAAGCCTTCATTTTAGCAAATCAAATATAATGAAAAGGAAACTTAACAACTATAAAAAACCTATGGCATAAAGTAGGAGTGAATGTGCATTCTACATGCACAGCAGTATAGCAATGGATTTCATTTCATCCACACAGATAATCCATGTGAGGGCAAAGATGAGTTCTGGAAAGTCTTTGGAAATGAAGGAATGCCCCAAATGTTCTTTTATTGATAATATCTACTTTAATTGCTTTGTTTATAAGCTACATCAGTGGTTGAATCTTAGAAGAGAGTTCAGCCTGTGAGGAGGCTGCAAAAGCACTTATTGAATGCACTTATTGATGCAATGAAACCAAGATGAGAAGCAGTACTGATGAAAGCAGAGTAAATATCCACTACCTAGCTACTGATAAAGCCAGAGTTTCTACCTCTGTATTTATTCACAGGGTAATTAATATCTGACATGGTTCTGCACCCTCTGCGCCACTAAGGCTGGAAGTGTTTACAAACAACCATTAGTCCTGTGTCAGGAGAGCAGGCTGGGCACATAACAGCCTCCCCTGTAGGCACAGACCAATATTTCTCCAACAACCAGGAATTCCAACTGAGGTCACTAGCAGCATGAAGGCACTTTATTCTGTTTCTTACAAGGACCATGTTCTTGTGCAGCTCATGATATTTGTCGAGCAGGAACACTTAATAGGACTGAGGGGATTTGGTGACGAATTTTTCTTTTTCATTAGCCAGGGGTTGTTTTGTTTGAAATTATTTGGAAAATATAAATAATGTTTCCACACTTAGTAATGGTCCACTGGGGGCATATTTAAGTTGCAATTCATCAGCCTGGAGTTTTACCACACAGAGCGTAACACGAGCTACAGCCACCAAGACACCATCTTTCCAGCCAGGATCCAGCAGTCTCCTACTCCAGCCTTCTCTCCTTCACTTCTTGGCCAGACAACCTCCTGGTCCTTGGGAAAGACTCAATTCATTTTTCAGATAGCCATTAAGATTACTTTAGACTATTCTACCCCAGGGGAACCGAAGAGCTGCACCAAAATCCAGAACAATTGACAACATTTTCTTCTCAACAGAAAATTGGATTTTTTACTAAGCTTAAAATCTCTTCAAGGAAACCAGATTGCTTCAGAAAGTCTTCTGATTCTAAATCAGTTTTCCCAGAGCAGATTTTGATTCAATATTTTCAAGGGGTTGTCATCAAAAAACCCAAAGCTTCAAAACAAAAAAAGTCCTTGCAACTTCCCAGGAAAAGTTCTTCACTAAATTCTGTCTATAAAAATTACAAGTATTTATTACCTTCCTCAACTCCTGCAACATGAAAACAAGGCATTTCCTAACTAATTCTACTGAAGCAGTTTCAGGTCCTGGTTTGTCTCACTCTTCCCCACATAAATCAGGAACCACACCATAGCCAAGAGGCTGTAACTACATCTGAGGAAACCCTCAACACTTTGTCTAAAGTACCCTCTGCAGAAACCAAAGAATCTGATGCAATGGAAACCCTATGGCCCAAGAACTGAGACCTGAGTTTGGGGAACTGCAACCAGTGTGGGGTTCCTGATTTGGGAAGGACTCATGAGATGGGTGGTGTCAGGGCTGAGGATGGGATTTCCTGAGGCTCTGGATCTGGGGCACGGCATCCAGCACATCACTCCAGGGCAGAAGAGCCTTGGTCTCCAAGTCATAGCCACGGGATGGGACTTGGGACCTTTGGAGTCAGAGGTTCCAAACGGCCCCACAGGCTGCTGGCCCAGCCCTGGGCTAGATCCCTTCTGCAGGTTGCCCCAAAGTCGGTGGTCCTGGGCCAGCAGAGCAGCAGCCCAAGGGGATTGTGTCTGATGGAGAACTGGGACTGTGAAAGCTGACTGGCACTGGCACCAGTCCAGCCACAATTCCTGAGACACAGAGCAGCTGCTACCAGCAGCAAAACTGACAAGATCATCGATTTCTCTGAAAAGCTGCAGCATCTGGGGAGCAGATTTCATTTCGGAAACGCTGCGTGTTGATGTGTCAAAAACAGTCTTTCCTTAGGGTTTCTGGTTCATGTGAAGTAAAGAGGAAGGCTTGTTTTAGACTGAGAGGGAAAAAAACCCACCACAGTTTTCTGCCACCTGGAAAGCCTGGGGGTTTAGCTGTCTATATTTGGCACAGTCTATGTCTGATGAAGGAAAAGAATTGAGCTGAGAATCCTGCAGGATCAGCCTGACCCATCCCTTTGCTGTGCCTCATTATCCTTTTGACTGGGGTTGCTCACAGCCTTGTGCAGGCCAGGTCATCTCCACCAAGTGGGATGTGCAGGCACATCTCAGCCTTGTATTTCTCTGAACTAATGGTGACTCATGCACAGGGACTAAATTCTCCCAAGTCATTGCAAGTCCCACAAGCCAAAAATAAATGTTCGAAAGAAACGTTTGACACTCAAAACTGAATCCTTGATTCAAGGTGACCTTGCAGTTTTTATTAATGCTTTGATCACCTTCGTGTCTATGAAATGACATGATTCGATTACCATGTGTTACATCCCCACATTTACTCATACCTCAGAGGGCCTAATTTGTGCCTCTGATGTATTTCTGAAGCAATTTCTATGGAAATATATTTTTAAAATTCCTTTAAGTGTATAAATTGTATTATTAATTCAACATACTACTTTTGCTTCATTGTTCTTTTTTTTTTTCCTTTCCTAGCTGCTGGAATACGTGAGAGGAAATTTAAGCTGATGAGCCATTAGGAATGTATCACCTCTTTATATGACTGGAAGAAACCTTCTGGTTCCAATCTGAACCATGTGAAAATAGGTGCTTAAATTCCTGCAGTTTGATACTTCAGGATGAAAATCCTGGTTTTGCCAAAGTCAGTAGCAAAATTCTCACTGATTTGAATGGGGTAGAATCAAACCTAGAGACTGATGACAAGGCACCTCTGTTCAGCACATTGGTCTCTTCTGTTATCTGTGCAACACATGGAGTTTGTTGATAACTTAATAGGAATAAAATATTCAATGACATATTTTATGTGTGTCTGCATATGCACTGCAGCTGGATGAAGAATTCATCATTCCAGGATCCTAACTTTTTGTCTGATCACAAATTACCAGCCAAAGCAGTGGTTTTCATCACTTTTATTCTATTTTTCCTAAACGTGCAATGGATCAGTTTAGGAATGCAAGCTGCATTTTGTAACTAGCTCACAAATAGCCTGTTCATGTCTCCCTTGATCCAAGAGAGAACTTAAACCTGTCCCTAGAAGGGATTACATAAGATTTAAAATATTTCCTTGCATAGTGACCCGTGTGTTCTGTCTGGACACAACAACTCACACATCCCAGCTTCACTAACAGACTTCACAGTTCCCTCACAGCCTCCAAAAATGGAGGGATTGTACAGGGAAGAGTGGTAATCTGTCTCCACCAATGGACTACAGCAGATATATAGGGGAGAGTTCTAAAACAGGGCATTGAAACACTTCAAGAACACTCCCCTATTACCAGCAGCCAGAGGCTCTCACTTCCAGCAGCAGAGGGGCTTGAGGTGCTTTGCTGGTGTTTACTAAATCTGCGTGCATTTCTTCTCCATTAACTTGTCCAGCCACCCCATAATCTCATACGAATTCCCAGCAACCAGACCATCCTGCGTCAAGGAGTTCCTCAGCTTCACATCACATTACAGAAGACACTGACTTTTGCTACACTCACCACCCAAACAGGATGTGAACAGATGAGGCCTTAAAAAAATCTTAGGAAATATTTCAGACTCTTGAATAGAAAAGGTTATTGTATTTTTTTTTTTTTTTTTTTTGCCAGAGCAGGCGAAATAACACACTGTCAAAGGTGAGGGACATTGCATGATCCCAACTTTGTCACTGCCCATGGGTAGATGTGTGCTCTTACATTTTCCTTATGCATTCCCCATGTTAAAAGAAAATTTCAGAAAGGACATAGCATTACTTGTTGTACTAACACTCTCATGGATAATTATTTATTGTATATTTCTGCTTTCTGCAGAAATTATGAAGGGATAAAATCTCACTTTCTCATCTGTTCACAAACAAACCAATAAGCTAGGCTGCAATTGCAGCCACTAGAAAATCAATCACTGACATTTCAGTTGGTTTAGCTCATTTGGAAGGACATACATGGATATATTTGTGCTGTATTTGCCTAATTCTAATATACATTCACGTGCCTGTATACATTTTCATGTCAAGATGCAGTAATTAGATCTATGAAATACAAACAGCCAGGGTTTTATGGTGTTCTTCCTCCCTTCCTCCCCAACACTCCTACACTAGTAACTAGAAATAAATACACAGCAACATGAGAAAATGGGGGAAGGGAAGGCTTTAAAAATGATCTACTGATTTCTGCATGGAGGGGCTGGTCAGGGTAGTACCAAACCCTCTCAGGGAAAACTTGCTAAGTGGATTTACTGTACCAAGGTGACCCTTAATTACCAGTACGTGATGTGACATGTCACAGCACAGCTGTGGTGGCACTGTAATATACATCTGTCTCCAGCCAACACCACCCTAAAAGAGCAGTTTTCACAATAGATGTTACCTCCCTCTGGAAACAGGATTCAAAGGAACAATGGTTTTGGCTTCATCCTGGGTGAATAGCAAAGGGAAAGGGTAATACCTACAAAGCACCTTTATTATGTGGGATTTAGCTAAGACTTAAGAAATATGATGAGCTAAACACTTTTGATAGCTGAAGCGCTTAGGCTTTCAAATTAGCCATGTTTCTTTTAGAAAGATGTTCAAATAAAACTGGGATTAATTACTTTCTCCTGATCAGAATCCATTGTCATTCATTTTCCCTTAAAACAAAGAGAATCGGCAGGATTGGAGGGAACTGCTGTAAGCATGTCCAAAACCCAGGTGTGCCTGTTTGTGTGTCGGTGTGTTTATTAGTAGACAAAGGAATTATTATTGGAAAACAGCTCTTGCTTTTTTAAAGGCAATCTGGCTTGTGAACCCCTCCACCAGGAATCAATATGCAAATACTGATATAGGTGTTACCTAAGGTACAAGCCAGATCAAAGCAATGCTTACAAAACTCAACTCCACTTTTTGGCAAAGGTGCTGATGGTGGAGAGGGATTAAAAAATAAGTAGGGCATAATAATTCCAGCATGAAACTTCACTCCTTACGGGTAATGCACCAACCCACATAGAAGATTGCTGAAATGCTGAAACCAGCTAGACTGGCAGGGCTGATAGGGAAATGGAGTCCATCACACTGAGACTTCAAACAGGGTCAGATAGCACAGGGATCTGCAGGCTGGGGCAGGAAAGGTAAGAGGATAGCAGGAGATCAGATACCAGGGACTTTATAGCTGGCCTGCTGCCAGCAGACAGGTCAGAGGCAGAAAAGGACACAGCAAAGGAGAAGAGGAAAGGCATTGTCCAACAGGAAAATGCATTACTTGGGTTCTTTCTGTTCTCTGGAGGCTGCCATTCAAGCTGCTTCAATACCTGCAGAATGCAAAAGAAAATGTGCCACCAGTGTTTTAGTTGTTTGGTTGGTCTAGCTGTAGTTAAGGCTTCTTTTCTTGATCTTTATTAACTCTGGTCTGAATCACCAGTGCTTCTAACGTCATAGAACTGATATGGTTTGACTAGATGATCTTGAAGGTCTCTTCCAGCCTTGACAATTCTGCGATAACTGCACACGAACTGTATCAGAGAAACAATACACCATCCACTTTCATTAGAAGATTGTTTGCATCCCAATAGATTCCAGATTCTCAGTCAAAAGACGGAGTCTGAAGATGTTCCCCCTAGTAAAAGTATCCTGACAGGTCTTCTCCTGTTACAGGCTCAGAGGTGCGAGAATGAGGAAGATTTTCAGGAAGAGATGTCTTTTAAAAACAAAATCAAAAAAATAAATCTCACACACAGAGATGCAGCTGGAAAAGGCCCTGCAGCTCATCTACGGTCTGAGACAGAAGCAAAAAGCTTCAGGCTAAGAAGATTATGAGACAAATGTCCCAAGATTCGCTTAACTGTGGGAATTGCATTGCCACCCACTTTTTGATAAATGCACAAATGTACCCAAAGCTGCCTGAATGACAAGCTATATTAAAAGGTGGAAAGAGTGATAAATTTAGACTACTAAAAAAAATTACACCTCAGTCATATTAAGCAATCCTCCTTTTGAGTTGGAGGTCTCTTACACCAAAGTGTTCCCAGGAGCTCTTACAGGGGGTAAGAATTGGGCCCATTGACTTTTAAACAAGGTGTCAGGAAGTAAATATACATTGCACCTTTTATGTTTCTCCTCTCATTGTTCATATAATAATGAGCAGATGCTGTCACAGGATCCAGAAGATTACATTTCCCATCTGTTATAGAGAGCACAGAGCAATGGTTTTACATTACCATGTAGGGTTCAGGACCTGTGTTCACAAAAGTCTATTAAGAATGCACACTGACAGGAGATTCCAATTAAGCAGCAGAGGAAAGGGGGGAAAAAGCTGGAAAAAAGACTGCAAAAGTTTGGCTTTGAGTCTTAATTTCCTGGAAAACTACAATGCTTTGGGCTGGTTCTTCTCCAGGTGAAAATGCAGAGCTCTCTGCACAGTAAGAAAAGCATCAAGAATGAGGCTGGACACGTAGCCATGCACTATTGTCCAAGAGAAATGAAAATCAGCCTCTTGTGTGACTTTGTGCAGAAAAGTCAATGGTACTTATTGACTGATTTAGTTCACCCAAACAGGAAGGTCAGGGACTCTGCTCAGGGATGGCTGAGTTTGGATCTCACCTGGTAAACAGGAAGGGCAGGGACCAGTGTGACAAGCCCAAACTGGGTATGCTGGAAACTAGAGAGCAAAATAGCAACAGGATGGGTCTGTCACCGCTTTGCAGGATACCTTATCCAGCACAAGTCCCAGGAGGACAGGTGACCTGAAAAGCATGAACTCTAACACACAGCCTATGATATTCATCTCCTCCTTTAGTCTCTAGGCCACCATGACAAGGCTGACCCTTTGTCCTGTTCTTGAAAGGAACTGTCTCGGGAAGAGCCTCTGACATTAGCTCTGCGTCAACCTTATTCACAAACACCAGCTAAAGATCAAAACCACCCTTTTTATTCCTTTTTCTCATGCATCTTCTCCTTTTCCCTCTTAATGTATTTTCTAGCTTTTATTTTATGTTCTGTTTAGCAAATAAAATAAAAATCATCTAGTTTAGACAGCCACTACTGATTATTCTCCAAAGCTACTGTGAGTTTGTGAGATGCAGGCAACATCTGGACATAGCACTTGAAGACATGGTTTAATGGTGGACACGGTCGTGGTGCTGGGTTAATACTTGGACTTGGTCAAGACCTTAAAGGTCTTTTCTAGCCTTAAAAATTTTAGGATTCTGTGATCTTCTGTATTCTGTATATTTTATATTGCAAATACATTTGGTGTTGTCATTTCCTCTGCCTTTAAGAAAAAGTCTGAAGGTGACTTTTTGAGCCAGAACTCAGCAAGGTAAAGTCTTTGCACTCAAACCCATGNAGACAGCCACTACTGATTATTCTCCAACTACTGTGTTGAGTTTGTGAGATGCAGGCAACATCTGGACATAGCACTTGAAGACATGGTTTAATGGTGGACACAGTCGTGCTGGGTTAATACTTGGACTTGGTCAAGACCTTAAAGGTCTTTTCTAGCCTTAAAAAATTTAGGATTCTGTGATCTTCTGTATTCTGTATATTTTATATTGCAAATACATTTGGTGTTGTCATTTCCTCTGCCTTTAAGAAAAAGTCTGAAGGTGACTTTTTGAGCCAGAACTCAGCAAGGTAAAGTCTTTGCACTCAAACCCATGCCTGGTGTAGGTGTTTAATATGGCACAAGTGGCAGAATTTACACTCTGAGACTCTGAGTCCTTTCCATACTTTCAAATCAAGCACATGCAAGTGCATCTCTAGGTGAACTGTGGCTGAGCCTGAAAGCCCAGTTTGTGAAATAACCGGCTCCTACCGCCAACACTTCTGTCCAAGCAGGAGCAGCTACAGCTCTAGGTGTTTGTCTCTGCAAGGGCATCATTTGTCAGAGACCACAAAAGCCCCAGGGCAACAAAAGCCTTGCCCTGAGGACAGTGCAGGACTCAGAAGCCCCAGATCCCAATCCTGCTCCACACTGCTCTGCAAACACAAGCTTTGCAGCTGGTTGACTGTGGCCCAGCAGAGCAGTGCTGTACGCAGGACATCCTGCAGCACAGAAATGGCAATGAGAGCACCATGACCAGCATCAAACTGGGCACACACCAGCCTCCCAGTCCATTTTACAGACTGGGGAGAGCACAGGGGACTCGGAGGTTTGCCTGCAGCCCTCTGTAAAACATGCCATGAGCATCTCGGGGCTGGTGAGAGGAGCAGTGCAATAGTGGTAGTATTTACTCCCCTGCCATCGTGCAATGCAGAGAGTCTGAACATCAAAAAGAGAAGAGGTCATAGCCTTTAAATCATCCTTCCTAAAGCTTCACTTGATGGGCAATCAACAGCAGTGCTTTTGAAGAGAGTTACACGACCAGAGAAATTATGAAGCGAGGCAGCTGCTATTCCAGACACAAACGCTACAGATGAGCAGGCTCTGTGCTTCGCCCTCCTGTGCCAGTCAGGGGAGGAACCTTGCAAGGCAGGCTTGCAGGATTTAAAACTTTAAACTGCTATTCAATTGTGCACTCCATCTGCATACAAACCTGCTCCGGGCTTCAAAGCAAGGGCTACACACGGCTTGACCACACAATCAGGCTTTGTACACAAAAGACGAGTTAAAAATTAACTGTGCCAGAAAGAAGAAAAGAAGGAAAGAAAGGGGGTCACCTGGCCAAGCTGTGAGCACAGGAGCAAAATGCTTTCAAGTAAACTTATTACACATAATGTGGTCACATATGGTCACTAGCCAGAGCAGCCCTCTGCCCTCCTAGAGCAGGAGAATCGATGTTTCTGAAATGAAATCACCTAAGCGACCTGTATTTTTGGGGCATCACCTTTTCTCCCTTGCTTCCAGATTTGAAAGTCCAATTTGCCAGGATAATATCCCCTGCATGGATGGAGGCTTTCAAAGTTGAAGCACTTGTCTCTTAGCAACTGGAGAGGCTTGAAGGATCTTTTTTATTTTTTTTTCCCTTGATACCCACAGAGATATGTCAATTATTTAGATCTCCCCAAACAAAGATAAAGAATCGGATGTCCTCATCACACTCCCCCTCCCAACCACATAATGCAAAGAAGAGAACTCCATGGAAGGGGTTAACAAAACACCACTACCTAGAAAAGAAAGAACAACCCAGTCTGTATCCTATTGTCCGGTGGCAGAGTCCAGGGCAAGTGATACCCATAGGTTCTTGGTCTTTTATGAGAAGTGACAATGCCAGGAGAGAAGGGACAAACCATGTGCTGAGATCCGAAACTCACACAAAATCTTATTGAGATAGTCTGGGCACTTAAGCACAGAGGTCGTGGTTCATGGTGGATGTCCCTCAGGAGACAACCCAAGGCTGGGAGGAACAGCACATTGGTGAGGACATGGGCACAGGGAAGTGATGGGCAAGCATCCTACATGCAGTGCTGTAGCCCTGATTTAATATTTTGGTTTCTGAAATTCTTCTCTCAGGTGATTTTCTGTAAACAAGAGAAATGTTTTTGTAACTGTACCTATATTTATCCATTCTTTCTCACAGGAGAGGATTCTTGATGTACATCTGTTTTAACCAATGTGATTGAAGAGGTTTGCCTTTGTTTCGCCAATCAAATTAGTCTATGTAAAATAGTATAAAAGAGAGGGACATCTCAAAAATAAAGGAGTCATTTTTCTTCTAAGCCTTCTGAAAGATCTCGGAGTCTGTGTTGTTGTTTGGTGCACAACAGCGATACAGTGCCACACTGCATTCACTGAGGAGGATCAGCAATATATTCATTGATATAAACCAGCAACTTAATGAAGTGTGGTAGCAAATGAGACAGTGGTTTAACAAGATTTGATGGCAAGTATTTAGTTCACAGGGGAATCCAAACTGTCAGGGAGATCCTCCTGTTATGAGGTCAGAAAAGTCATGAGGCTCAGAAAAGACCTCCTTGTGTCCTAAACAGCTTTTCAAAGGACAGTTCAGGTGTAGTTGGATCCAGACTTAGTCCTAGACTTGGTCAATAGTTTAAGACTAAGGGGTTATATGTACACAATCAATCCTTTATATCATTTAGCTAAGATTTCAAAGTTTATCATGCTAATAATCACTTACCAAGAACCTGCTGTGGCAAGGAACCTCTCATCCTCAAGGAGTAACCTCAAGAGGTGTCCCCTCAAGAAGAGATCTAGTGTGCAGCCTACTGCTCTGCAGGAGAGCTCAAGAGGCCCTGGGCTGTCATCTATTTATGGAGTAACATGATTGACTTACAGAGATATTGGCAAACAGCAAGATATGTGGTTCACCATTCCAGCCAGTCCTTGGTTACCACACTGCCATCCATCCCCTCTGAGGTCCAGAGTGAGCTGGATGCAGCTGTCACAGCCCTGCTGGTGGTTGTGGCACACGGGGAGGCAGCTGGGAAGGTCACAGCAGCAGAGAGCTCTGCAGAGCCAGTGCCAGGGAGCAGCAAGGGATGGCTGCTCCCTCAGGCAGGAACACCCAGGAGCAAGGGTGATCTAGCCCTGGCAGTGCTCTCACCAACAGGCTCAGCCCCAAGGAGTCTGGACATGGTGAGCAGAGATGGATCCTGGTGTCTATCCATAGTCCAAGTCCAGGCAGCTGGTGCAGCAGATCCAGGGGAAAACCAGGGAGTCTAATCAGGAATAAATGGACCCAGAGCCATAGGCAGGGCTGGAAACAGGGCTACAACATGGCTCCAAAGTCCATCCAGAAACAGAGGGCAAATACAGGCCTAGAAACAATTACAAGGCACATTCAGGATGTCCAACCCTGAGAGCAGATCCCTAGAGCACAGCACCAAGGAGGTGGGTTCACCTACAGCAAAGCTCATGCAGAGACTGAAGGCTCAAGCTTGACCTTAAATCCTTAAATAGAGTCTCTGGCAGGGGCTGAGTTCCAGGTGAGGCTGAACAGAACCATTAAGGCTCATTAATGCCCTTGGAGCCCTGACAATATGTTTGGAAGCAGTGAAATGCAGTCTGGACAATATCTGAAATTTCCTCCCCCATGCATGCCTCTCTGCTGAATAACACCTTGCAGCATGGTCCAGCTCATATTGTCCCCTGCTCTTCACAGGCAGCTTGTGGCGTCAGGAGAGTACCCAGCTCACACAAATCACTGAGACTGGTGCCACAGAGCATCTTCTGCACTAAGTCACAGGACTGGAATCTCTAATGGACCCCCAAAATGACCCCAGTTTGGCCAAACCATGAGCAGCCTCACCAGCCTTCACTTCGTATGGCACAGGTAACAACATGGGAAGCTCCTTCCCTCCTGAAGGTACAGTACTAGCAGAGGTCCTCACCATCTCCCTATTCCCTTAAAGCTAAAAATCAGTGTAAACTCACAGACTGGCATATGGTGTGTCTGACACTACAAAAACAGTTAAACTTGTCAGCATAATTTCAAGAGCTTTGCAGGGATCTTTAGTGTAAACAGCAGGGATCTCCAATGCAAGCAAGGGGAAGGTGGAACCTGTGGCAGCTGAGTCAGGCCTGGCATGAGGCAGATTCAACACTGAATAACAGAAAATGGAGACATTTCCTCCTCTGCCTCACCCTCAATTGTGCTTTTAAATATCCCCAAGTGAAGGGATCAAGGGGGTCACATTCCTGGCTGGATTCCCAGCTCTGACTCAAGTGTAGCACTGTCCCCTACACAGATTTTTAACGGAGAAAACTACACTTGAAATAATTTGTACTCTAATTAGAAACCTTGCCTGCAATTTTAATTGAAAAAAAATATTCATCTCTAATAAGCAGAATCTATTATATCCTCACTGCTGTGCCAAGGTGTTTATTATGCTGTATTTGCAATCTCTGTTCAACTTGTGGAAGCTTTAACAAGAATGATGCAAAAGAAATACATGATACAAAAATAAATCCATATCGACTTGTGTCCTTCTCTATACACACACAAGCACAGTAAAATGCAACTAACCTTAGTAACCAAACCTGACTTAATATCTTCTTGTAATAAAGAGTGAAAAACCAAGAAACATTTGCTTGCAAGGGAAGAATAATACATTTTTGGACGTTTTACCCTGAAAGCAATAGGACAGGCCAGAATTTTCTACTTTAAGTTAGGAGATAGATATAATTCAATGGCACTAGTGGAAACTAGTCTCCTTTGCAGCATGTACAACTCACAGTAACTCAACATGTGAGCACACCTATTTGATAACGTAGTATAGCCCCAGAAGCTGCATGTGAAAAGAGGCAAGGCCAGTGTTCAAAAGGGCTTTAAAACCCATAATGTCAAGTGATCTGCTCAGCCATGCTCAGCCAGCAGACTGGAAGCACAGTAGAATGTCAGCATCTCTGGCCAGTGAGTAATTGCACTGCAGAATCCTCAACAAGCAGCAAATGAACAAGGCAGTCCCAGCAAAGACCTTATGGAGAGTGACAGGTTCGGCCTAATACACCTTTCTGCTTTTAGCAGCTCTGATTATTCCTCCAAGGTCACCTCAGCCTTGAGTTAACAGCAGCAGCTGTCTCAAAGGGCTTGTCTCACATGTCCCAGTCCTTTCCTTATGGCTGGGAAGTGGCATTTGGGATGGTCACCTAACAAAAAATATACCTCCCTTCCCAGAGCAGGCAGTGAGCAGTACTGGGATGTGCTACAGGCCCTGCCCTCTGCCTGAACGTCAGCTGGGGCTGAGGAATCTCAAGAAAAGTTCTTGAACTGCCCTTGCACAAGAAGATCATGTGCTTTATCCCTTGCTCTAAAGCCTTGTTGGAGCCCTGTAGCTGTACACATGGGAAAGACACTTCCAAGACCTAAAGAAGGGCAGGATGAAGGCTTGCCCACACCAAAAGAGTCACTGTGAACTCAAATAGATCTATTTTATGGAAAACAGAACAGAATACAAGGTGCAGTGAAAGCACACAATGTAGGTTTGGTCTACTGGAATATGTACAAAATTAGAACACAATCCAGCTGTCCTTCCGTTGTGTGCAACCCACCAGAAATAATAAGGCAAAAGTCCCAATCATCACCTGCCCTTTTTCAAACTATTTTTTGTTCCTGTTTAAACCTGTGCAAGTTTATTATTGTGTATACTAGCTGCTGGAAAGGTATAGGTTTTGGACTCGTAATTATTTGTGAAATTCTGAGAGTATCAGCAATAAAAAGGATGACATTGTTTTGAGGTTATTTTTATTATTTCCTCAAAGGAATACAGCCCACCAAGGCTACGCAGTTTGCATAAATCTTGTAATCTTTTCTTACAAATGTGTACAGAAATATTTCCCAGTGTCTGCTGAACATGGTGACAGCAAATACATGTAGGCACAGCATGTAATTTAGAGAATATTTTTGTTTTATTTATAACATGGAAGTGAACAGGACAGTCTGTTTGCAGTTGCCATGGAAATTGCTGGCATTAGCTCACTTCTTACCAAAGAGGAAGCAAAGAGCTTTCTACTTTTTGCTATTTAACCTCTTTTAATATTAAAATCCTATATACTGCAGTAGTACAAATTTCTCCTCTTTGGAAGGTCAAGGGTATTCTAGAGCTATCATTGCTAAGAAGAAATTAGCTAATTTGAGTACTGTGCATATGCTTGGTGAACATGATATTTCTTGAAACAGATTGAGCTCATCTGCTTAGAAGCATTTCTCTTTTTTTTTTTTCTTTTTTAATATTTAAGAGAAGTCTTTGGATTGTGAAAGCTACAAAACTGGCAAAAGATATGCAGAGGAAGTTAAAGCAAAACACCTCCACGTAAATTTTACTAACTTCTCCCTACCTTGTTGCTCGCTAAGGGATTCTCACCAGTGAAACACATTTGTATTTCACTGACCCCCTCTCCACTCTTCAGGTTCAAATAACAAAAGTAACACAAAATCCTTCCTCCCTTGCAGAGTTATGACCTTGGAGAGGGAGAAGTAACTCTGTCAAGTCTGTAGTATTTCACTTTTGCCTATGCAGCTAATGGCAGATAAAAAGTTCCCAGTTAATACAAAATTAATTAACAACATAAAACCTCACTTGGATACAACAGCAAAATTCATTTTCAATGAAGACCCATTCTACCTGTATCTGTACAGTCGTGGAGTAGCAGTACTGAATCTCACACAGGTTCAAGCTCAGTGTTGTGAAGGCTGAGCGCCCTCAGGATCCAGTGAGGGATGGAAGAAAAGCATCCACCTTGTCTCAATCACTGGTATTTTATTGTTATCAAAGATTAAAAAGCCTGGAGCATCCACTTTACCTGTACGTCTGACCACTGGGGGAAAAACACACACACAGAAAAGAAACACACATTTATTTAATCCACAGCTTGTCCTCTCAGAAAAGATTTGAAAGTTTCTGCTGATGGAATACCCACCAGCCTCATGGAGACTGGAAGAGAGGTTAATCCGTATTTGGGGGAGAGGGGCTCATTTAGCCTATTTGGAGCAGGAAGGAAAGAGGTCAGCCTAAGGGAAGTAGGGAGGATAAATGTTTGTGAAAACCTGCAGTTCCTCCTCTCTCTCAGTATGTCCCAGATATCAAGGATGTAAAACTTTATAGTTCTAAGAAAAAGAAAAGAAACAAGAAAGAACATCAACAGCTTTAATGCCAAAACCTAGTTTCCTTTTTCTAACTAATCACAGAAGCTGAAAATATTTTTTAAATACAGAAAAAAAAAAGGAACATCTCCATGCTAAGAAGTCAAGAAGTCTTCACCCACCTTGATTTCTATTAGTTTATGCACAATAACGCATTTCAACCATTCCCTGCACCTCCTTCTCCTGTAAAGCCCCCTGCCACTCACTTTTCACCTGGCACCATGCAGTTCCCGCAGGCTCACGGTGTTTGCAGTGGTGCTCCGTGGTGTATGGCATGTGATCGAGCAGGCTGTGAGCGAGCTGAGCTCTGGAGTGCAGGGCTCAGAACTGCTGCCTTTGGCCACAGAGCACCTCCTGCTTCCAGCCCCGACAGCAGCAGCTCCTGCATCCCCTTCTGGAAAACACAGGAGAGACCACTCAGCAGGACAGGGCAGCCAGGACATTACAGACACGGCTGGTACCAATTTTAGGTGAGGAAATTAAAAAGATACAGGAGAAAACAGTCTGGATCCATGCCATCCTGTTTAGAGGTGAGCCACAAATAATCTGTCACTAATGCAGGGGATGCGAGGCCAGGTGCCAAGTGCCCTTCCCAGCACCATTACACGGGGCAGGCAGCACCTACCTGTGCTGTCATCTCACTTCTCAAAGCACTCACGGGCATAGCGTGGGTAAAATGAACAGTTTGTCTTTAACAGGGAACTCTTCAAGTCGATATATTGCTTAACTGGCAAATAACACAGCGCTTTGGACAGAGGTGAAATGTGGAGCTCATCTCTCTATCACAGGAGCCTGGCAGCAGCATTCAGCACCAGCTGGAAATTGTACAGGGTCTTATCAGGCCAGGCTGTCAGGAGGCAGTCGCAATAATCTAATCTTGATGTGAGAAATGTGCGGGTAACCAATTCAAGGTCAGCACAGCCACAGAGCATCGATATTTGTTAAAAGATAAGGGAGCCTCTGGAATAACTTTTAAGATCTTGATTTGCTGAGGTAGGCAAAGTACAAAAAAAAAAAAAAATTTAAAATCTGCTTTCCAGCAAGGAAAAGTGCAGGTAGCAGTGATGGACAAAGAGCATTTCACCTCAGACAGAGCTGCCTTTCAGCACTGTTTCAGTCAGTGATCCATCTGCATCATTTGTAAGGAGCAGTAATAGGTTGCCAATATTTTAATAAGAAGCTGCCACAGAATTCCCTCTCAGCTGTGATAAATCGGCAGGCTCAAGGGAAGGGTTGTTTGTGGAAGGAACAGGCAAGAAATTAGAAATCTATCCATTTGTCTTCCCTTTCCTACTGAAACGTGCACTTCAGCCAGCCCGACCCAGCAAAGGGGACGCTGACACCATGAGATACAGCACTCCACCCACCCTGTGTGCTGGAAAGCCATGAGCTCCCTCCAGAAGCTATTTAGACTCATTAGCACACGCTGTGCCGGCGATAATGAATCCTATCATGCAGCCAGGCTCCCCCAGTTACGGGGGTTTAAACAGGAGGCAGCTGATGCCTGTCTGGCTGAGAGAGTGGCAGAGCTAACCTGCATCCCTGAGCCTGCACTGCCAACCCCCAAGAGACCAAAGCAGAAAATTACCGGGACTGGGGCTAGGGAGACCAAGAATGTATGGGCAAGTAGAAGGAAAGGTAAGCAGGATGCCAATCACAAATGCAGGATTCAATTTCCCAAGCACCCTGGACTGGTGCAAGGTGTCCCTCCCCACAGCAGTGAGGTTGGAACTAAATCTTTAAGGTCCCTTCCAACCACTCCATGATTCTGTGATTTCAGGACACTAATCGTTTGCTGGCACACCCTGCACTACCACTGCTCTTCTGGGTTTTTTCCATACAGAAATCCCATGTCTCACATAAATGAGCACACAACCACAAAACCATCTCTGCTCTGAGTTTACTGCATACATGTGCATCAGACATTTAGGGCTTTGGGTCATCCCACTAGCACCATCCTACAGCAAGACCCTTGGCTTACCAACTGCTTTTGAGTAAGTAGTTTGCATAGTGGGCAAGATTTCCTTGGGCTGGAATTAAAAGTCACAGTCATCTATGCCAAGGAAGACATGGACAGAGTGGAGGAAGTCCAAGCATCTATCCAAACCCAGATATCTGGAACAGAACATAAAAACACTTCTTGGCAGCTGGCTAAATTAAGAGGGACAAGATGGGCCTCAAAAAGACAATTAGTCAGTACTTTGCTGCTGCTGCTGCTGCTGGCTGTCCCTGGTTGCAATGTATTACCACTATCTGCTATTATTATTGAACTTCTGCAGTCAGATGCATGCTAATATTTTATTTCTGAGAGACAATCAACTACTATAATGACAGTGCACCACCCTGTAAAATGCACCACTGATCAAGCTTACCAGCTGACACACAGCAGTTAGCTAATGGCTTCTTTATTTCTTCTTTCTTTTCCGTTTTTTAAAAGGAATGATTGTTGGCATTTCAAGCTTTTCTTTCCAAATATTCACTAAAAATGCGGGTACATGGAATGAGTTAGTGTTTGTTGAGAAGTTTGTTTCTGAACATGATTCAAGATCTTTTTTTAACCAAGTCATCCTATTTTCCCTGCTTTGAGTTTTTAGTCTAACACAAGAAGTCAGGTCAATCCATTTCTCTGAATTCTTTTACTTGGGTAAAAAAAATGTCTGTAGAGGATGTTTTTCTTTCTAGCCATAGTAATGAAACACATTTGCTGGGTTCACGCCAGGAATTGTAAACAGGTATCTGTCCTTGTTTAATTTCACAGTAAATAAGGTCTTCTATACATTCTTACAGATGAAGTAGTTTAAAGTAGATTTATTTCTATCTCTAGTTCTTATGGCTTGGTTAACACCCATAGAAAACTATGTTGGACTGCTACAAGGTAATCAGATCTCTGGTGAAAAAGCAAGAAGGGTCATTGAATACATATTCTTAAGGAAAAATGAAATTAAAAAACTATCTGGAGAGAAGTGAAAATGTATTCACTTTGTCCCCTGTCCTCAGCTCTCTGACGGCCCAGGATTCAGAGTTATAGAGACTACCTTTCTTCAGCAAATGATAGAAAAATTAAATTAAACTTATTTGCATGATGATGCTATTGAGTGAAAGAAGGGGAATTGGCAGAATATGGGAACAGCAACAACTTCCCCTCTCTTTTTTTGTGGAAGAACAGAGAAAAGGCTGCTAGAAAAGGCCAGCATGATCTGGTCCAAGATCTATGGCCGGCATGGGGCAGGCGCCACTTTTATGATTCACATTCTACCGCTGGAGTGCTCCATGTACTTCTAGCAAAGGTAATGATGCTTTATTAGTCTCCACAAAGTCCCTTTCCACTCTGTGGTCAGTTCTGTTCTGTAACTTCCATTTTTCCATTATTTCCTCCTTTCAATTTAGTTTGTAATTGCCGTTTTCCCCCTCCACAGACCCTGTCAGTCAACCATCATATTGGTAATTTGGGCTGAAGTGGCTCTGAGTAAGCTCTAATGACAGACCGGCCCGCTGCGCTCGGCAGCCTGCAGGCAGGGGAAGAAAGAGTCCTTTGCTGCAGTCTTGCAGTCCCAGCCCCTCCAGTCTATAATGCTTTGTCTTCTGATTCTTAAAACCTTATTTAACAGCATCTAGCCAAGGTATTGCTAAGGGCTGTATAGCCCCCATGGGCACACACTCCTCGGGAGACCCGCATTGTAGGGGACACTTCCAAACCAATAACCACGTAGCCTCACTTCAATCACAGCTCCCTTCATCCCTTCTCCTCTGATGGTGCATTCTGCCTCCCGGGGCTCATTGCCGCAGGCTGGCTTCTCCCGTGAAACAACCTCCCTTCTGAAGTCTCCCAGAGGTACCTTTTCTCTGCCAGGGCCTGTTTTATAACAGGCTTCTTGTTCTCCTGGCACTGTCCTGCGCCTCAGGATTGCTTCCTGCCACATGCTGGCCAAACCCGCTGCCTTAAACAAATCCGCGGCTCCCCTGGATGCCCGGCTGCGCCTCAGTGCTTCTGAGCACAGATAGCACAATCCAGGGCTTTATCCTCCCCCAGCCCAGAGCTGGATGCATAGGACTTCTGTGTGTGGAGCTGAGTTTACTCGCTCCAGTCCCACAAAGTGAACGTGGCTGTGCAGCGGCACGCTGAAAGAGAGGAAAACACCCTGCAGACATCGGCTGTGAGGCTCCAGTGATGAAGGTCCCCTGTGTTTCATCACATCATAGGAACACAGAATCCTAGAATGGTTGGGGTTGGAAATTACCTTAAAAAGCATCTATTTCCAACCCCTCCACTAGATCAAGTTGCCACCCACTGGATCAAGTTGCTCAGGGCCCTATCCAACTTGGCCTTGGACACTTTCTTCCTAATACCTATCCCAAACCTCTTCTAGTTTAAAGCCATTCCCACTTTTCCTATCATTCTGTGCCCATGGGCATAACAATTTAAACAGCCAGATAAGAAATGATGGAAAGTCTCTTCCCAACAGCATAATGATATTCTGTTGGATATCATTGTATCAACAGGAAGCTTATCAGTCCTGAGATAGGACAGAAGAGATGGTGACCGAAGGTGACAGGGCCTAATGGCTTCTGAGGCTGCGAGCCAGTGCTGAAGACTCCAGCTCTGTGTATCAATTTCCAGTCACTAACATTAAACCACAGTGACCACAAAGATAAGTGCCCACACAGGATCTAAATTAAATAGGGTCAGGAAGGGCAACATGAATACAGGGAGATAATCAATAAGCTTTGTTATCAACACAGATGGGAGAGACTAGTGAATTTTTTATGAAACGGTTACTTCAGAATGAAAAGGACTTAAGGTTTCCCCAGTTTTCAGGAGCTTTCTGATGAAACACTGGAACTCTCCATTTCATATCTTTATCTCCTTCTGAATAAACTTTTTTTCCCTATTGCCCTTATATTGCCCCTCATCATATCAGGGCAAGCAAACAGTAAAAACTTTCAACACTATTTTTAAAGGATAATTTTCAGCATTCTCTATTTCACCACTCTCTACCCAGTGATTCTTGTAGAGTACAATCCAAAGTCTGTAAATACCAGTAACAGCCATATATACCAACAGCACACTTTCTGGAAGGTATAGATCATCTAACATTATCAAGCTGGGAAAGAAAGCACAGAAAAAATGCTTTCTAAAGGAAAAAATGGCTAAGCCTTATAGTGGAATCTATATTATGAAAATGTATATAAACTATTCCTGATGGTAAAACTAATTACAGTGTGGAATAAATTTTTGCTGATGTTTGTATTGAAAACTGCATATTCAGATGTGATGGAGAGCAGAAAAAAAATTAGAGTTGTTCCCTAGTTTGAAAACAAGTAACTTAATTCTAATTACATAAACAATAAAACCAGGAGAAACCTTCCAAAGGCTTCAATATGTCTCTGGGAAAACTCTGGTATCTAACTAACAGTGGCAGAGCTTCAGGTCGACCAAGATCAAGGACTCACTGAGAACATTAAGCCCAGCAGAGCACCCCAACACCTTATCAAAGAAACATACTGACAGAAAAACAGATCTTTCAAAAGTCATGAGATTAATGGATCCCCAGAAGGCTGCAGGTATCTAGTAAAGCAGGCAAAATCGCCTGGTCCAGTTCAGCTAATTCTGACCTAAAAAATTCAGGAGGAAAATGAGAATTAACTAGAAAAACGAGGCCAAAGTGGAAAAGAAAAGCACAGTTCCAGGCAGAACTGGTCATAACTTGGAATTTCCCTACTATTGCAAAGTCCAACATTTCACAGTTTTTATTCAGAGTATAAATGAAAATTTGACATCTTAGTTTCCTGTAGGAAGAAAAATATTTTACTTATTTTTTTCTAAAACATATTTTTCCGTCTTTTTTTTTTTCTCTCCAAACCAGCTGAAAACGTTCGTAGCCCTGATTTCCAGAAATCCTCCAAACAGACAGAAAATTGAGAGAGAACTAAATTGTCCACTGCTACCAAGACATCTCCCACCATGAAACCAGAGAGTCTTTCTTTCAGCCCAGCCTTCAGGTCCGCAGCCTCTGGCCCCGGTGCAGCTCTGCACACTGGTTTGTTGATACTGAGTGCTCTGGAGAAACATCCCTCTAGGTGCACAAGAAACCCCTGCCCGAGACAACTTCACCTCTGTTTCAGTCAAGTCCACTGAAACATGAAGAGGGCAGGAGGTTTATCACAAACTTCACTGCTGAGGAGCAAAGTGGGAGCAGTCCTGGCCAAAGGCCTGGGCTTGGAGCCAGCACACATGACGACGGACAGACGCACAGCCACAGCCTTCTATTGCTGGCCAAGAGAGGAGCAACTGCAGATGCTGCTCTAAAGAAAGCTCGTGCTCCTCACAGCTGTTTGCAGAGAAAGCACTCCCAGGACAACCACAGCCCACATGAAAGAACCTAAATATGCTTCAGCTGCAGAGGACAAGAGTCCAAAGCGAATCGCCCTTGTTTCGTCACAGCTCTGAACTGGTGGGTCTCGACTTTCTATTACAGGGTGCTGATGGTCCTCTGGAGATGTCAGTGGAGAGAAGGGACTGGTGAGAAGGTGGGAAACATTGTCTTTTCAGTGTTCTGACCCTCCAAACTCTGTAGTCTGTGCCGTGCCCCACACACTGAGTTCATGGCTCTCTCAGGAGATGAGGGCAACTTGTTCCCAGGTATTTCTTGCCTCACTGCTGCCTGAAGGGAGACATGTGCATCATCAGCTGCCAAAGCACTGGGCTGCTCTTCTCCTTGTTGTCCAAAAAGATGAGCTTCCAGCTTTTCCAGGGCATGGCAGTCACGTGCTCCCCACTCTTCCAGGAGCTGTGCCACTACATGGTGGTGGTCATTGGCCAGTGCTGCCTTTAGCAAGAAAGGCCTGAAAGACACGAGCCGGCACTGATCCAGCTTGACAGAACCCACACCAGAACCTCCAAACTACCTTCAGCTTATTTCTGCTGATGAACATTTATCAGGACAAACACTGTATTTTCAGGAAAACCTGGCCACTTAGAGTGAAAACAGAGGCCCTGTAGCAGATGAAGTAAAAGCTCACAAGCCTTTCCAGCACTGTTAATTACCAGTGTAACAGGCTGGCTTTTTTTTAAGGCAGTAATAGCAAATTCCCTCCCACCTCTCTAACTAAAAATTAATGTTTGAAACAAATGGTGCATCTGAAGAGAAATCTCTTTTGATTTTAGAATCCCACACATCTTTACACAGAGTGTTGGGATGCCCTGAAGTATTAAATATTTCCCCACCATCCTCTTCCTTGCAGAAATATCTTTCCTCTATTCTTCCCCCCTCCTCCTTTGACATTAATGACCATAATTGACATTATTGTGCTGGCCTAGAACTCAGGCTGTCTTGTGCTAGGTCTTAGCTTTGCCACAGATTTTTTTGTATGACCTTGGAAAAGTCATTTCACAGCCATGCATCGGCTTCCACATGGACGGATGTAAGAAGTCTTATTTTGTATAATCCTTCCTCTCTTTGGCACAGAAGATGCACAGTGCTTAAGAGAATGGGGCCCCACTCTAGGTTATCACCAATAGCCATTCCTGCTAAATAAACCCTGCTGTGCACCTTTCCCACAAGCACTGCCAAAAAACCAACACAAAACCTAGTGAGCCATAACTTGAGCCTTCTGGAGGGAGAGACAAGGATGATTTTAGGACTCAGCTTCAAAGGGTAAGTGTTTCTCTTGTAAAGGAGCTCCACACTGAGTATTAGAAGACCTAATCATAAGATCCTCCAACAGATCATGCTACAATCAGTTAAAAAACAGCACCTAAAGCAGTAAAATAGCCAAATGCTGCTGAATATCAGTTGGAACTCAGTGCCCAATTCCCTTCCTGCTGCTCTGAAATGCTGGGGTGGAAGAACAGCTGGTAACTTTTGGAGTTTCCATTATCCCTGCACTCCATTGCCCCTTTTTCGTGTATACTGGGCCCTTGTCAGTGATATCCATTTAACAGCACTCTCCTCAGCAAAGGCCAATAGCTGCATCTAAAATAAATTGCTCTACTAATCAGCACAAGCTGAAGTTAAAGGGCTGAGTGGCTCTGTGAATATCAAGAGTGGCATTCCATCTGTGGGACGCCATCTGTGGCTTAGGATCAACCAGAGTGCCTATGTTTAATTAATGTGGCTGTAATTTGCTCAGATCTTAATAGATCATGGACAATTCCACTTAATCACAACACAAAATTTTGGCATATTTGAGCCATCCCACATGATATTCTGTGGGTTAAGAGCTGATCTGATGCAGAGTTTGAACTAACTCTTACCCTCCATAGAAGTCTGGGTCATTGCAGAGGTCAGGGATGTGTAAAGCAGCACAGGAAATCTCAGATTGCCGTTGCCTGTCCTGTACCTGACCTGTAAATAGACA
>VYZR01061658.1:53593-99421 GCA_013400675.1 Oxylabes madagascariensis
AGGATTGATGTGTCTGACTTTGCCAGTGCCTTCACACTTAAAAAAGCAGAGGTCTCTCACTTGAAACATGAGAGCAAACCCTGAAAGTCAGGAAGAGCTGCCAAAGGCCAGGAGCAAAGAACTCAAGGATAAACTCATTCCTTCTGGAGTAGAAGTACAAGGTGAGAGTGGTGCTTGCAGCAAGGAATAGGGGACCCCAGGTAGAGGGAGATGGATGTGACAGAACAGAGCATACAGAGAGGATCAAAAGCAGCATGAGAATGTATGGGATACAGCAGGAAGGAAGGAAAGATATTCTTTCCCAGTACTTCTTTTTTCATCAGGCATTTTCCTGTGTCCTTCCTAAAGTATTTTCTTGATTATGTGTGTGGTGAGACAGCGGAACAGGTTGCTCAGGAGAAGTTGTGTATGCCACATCCCTAGAAGTGTGAATTGCAGCAAATGGTTGCATTTCACCCTCTTAATCAATAAGGAAAAGGTGCCTATTTATAGAGACACTGAAAGTTTGATTTCCTTAAAGAAGTTTAATGAAAGCTGAGGAAGTGCAGCAGAAAGGTGTAGGAGGTGGTCAGTTCAGAAGAGTCTGTGGGGGCCTTATTTTGTGGCATGAAACCCATGATGAGAAAACCAGAAATAACTGGTGAGCATTTAACCAATTTCTGTCACAGAGAAAGGTCTCGTGGAGGAGTTTTGATTTCAGGGTCACCCAGCCCTGATTTCTGCAGGGAAAACCCCAAAGCACCCTGGTTTTTGCACATCCTTCTCAAACAGGAGGGCCTGCTGAAATGTGTAACAGCCTCCAAATGCACAGGTATTACCTCTCCTCTGCTGATATATCAGAAGCCCTAAGCAGCCAAAGTCAAGTATAAAGAAGAAATAAGGAAGTTGCCATTTCCCTCCAGAGGCTGCATCCAAAGCAGAGATGGTGACTGAATGAATCTTTCCAGAGGTCTACACTGAACTATTGGGACATCTTCCCTCAGTTTTTCCTTCAAAACAAATTCCGGAAAAAGCCCACCCCATCTCAAATTGCCAGGATGCCACTGCAGTAGGAACGCTTGACAGAGAAATGCAACACCCAACTGAAGGCTGCCTTCGAAGACCTGAATATCTTCTTGTGATAAAAAGATTTCTTTTCATCCAGCTGAGAAGACTACAACATGAGGAGAGCTAGTGATACATAAGCTCTGCCAGAATATAAGCACTGAACAGTCCTTTGCTGCTGCTGTTTTACAGAAATAACACCTACCAGCAACACGGGAGACCTGCCATCACTTGAAGTCCAAATTCTTTCCCGAAGTGCTATTTCTGAGGTGTTTTCTCAAGTGGTGGTGTCTGTACCATTGGTGGGAAGTGATGCAGCACAGAAGAGCGAGAGAGTCACTGAAAGCTGTGCCATCTGCTGACCGTGGCATCCTCAGTGTCACGGACTCATCAGCTCTCTGCCGCCAAAGGCAGAGCACAGCACAGGCTTGTCAGTAGCTCTGGAGGGCAGGGAGACACTCAGAAACAGCACACCTCTAACTCTGCCTTCCTCAGACAACATTAAATTAGTCTCTCTATCATGTGCCCACGGATCACCCTGAAGTATCAGCACAAGTGTTTCCCAGCAGCAGTAAATCCATCAGTTCTGCCCATGTCATGGCCGAGCTCCAGCCACTCCAGCTTGCTACGCCTGTTGGATTTGACACTTTCTCAGTGCTCTTTTTCACCACTCTTTCTGGGATTTGAAGATGTTTCCCATTACTCTGAATGTGTGCCTTTCTAAACAGCAATAACACACAGATACAGGGACAGTTTCATAACACTGCTGTTGTTTGCAGTTGCTGTTCCCAATTTGAGACACTAAAAGCCTCATTCGCACAAAGTACTCCATGTGCATGGCTCTACACTGCACTGAGTGTAATGCAGAGCTTTATCTTCCTTGCTAAACCTGGCACTTTACACAGATGCCAGTGACTTTCAGTGCCTGAAAGCATTCCTGTTTTCAGCAGGTGACAGCTTGTGCTGCTCTAGTGGTGCTTCACCGAACTACAGCCAGGCCAGAAACTCATCTTGTAACTGTCCTTATCAGATCATTTACAGGACTGCCATTGATCCTCTCTACTCCAATGAATTACAGATAATTGAAATTAGTGGCAATATGCACTCAGTGCAAACTGCTTAAATTTATGCCACAAAATTCTGGATCACTGTCAGAGCTAATATGATTGTTGGAAGTAGATGTGACAGGACTCATCTCAGACTTTGCTGATCTTCTAGTAGGACAGTGTTATGAATCCACAGCATGTTCAGCTTAATGTGTCACTTTTTGTGGTGTATTACTTTGAACATCCCTTATCTTTCTCAGTCTCCTTTCTTGTAGAGCTCTGGATTTCTGTGTGCTTTATGTATTTCATTTTAGGCTTGATAACTCCCTTGTCAAATGCCAATTTTCACTGTTTAATGTTTTTCAGGTTATTTTGGCCCCATGCCTCAGTCATAAATACAGTAAGAATCTCAAAGACCTAATCCTTCTGCTAAAACAGTTAAGTCCCAGATCAGTACCAGATCTGCCATAAACTCCAGATCTCCAGTTTCTGTGTTTCATTTTTGCCCTCCTGACTTACAGGAAAAAGAAAACAAACAAACAAACAAAAACCCCAAAACCAAACAAACAAACAAAAAAACCCCAACACAACCAGTGAAAACATCAAATGCTTGAGAAAAAGCTGTTATCAAAATCAGGTCACCTTCTGCCACATTCCTGTTTGCTGGCACTTGTACCTTGCAGATACAGAGTGAAATGTGGAGGGCTTTTATCCCCCAAATAACCTGCATAGAAATGTTTAGCTCTGGCAGGACTTTTGGTTGTTTTGGCTTTTTGTTTAGTGTGATTTCTTGCTCCCTGGGTGGTTTCTTTTCCACTTCTGAACCCACACATTCTTCAGAACCACTCAGAGCGGAGGTGTTTGAGGGCCATTCTATTTGAACTGTTTCATCTCAAAGAGCAGATCCCAGTGGTTCTGATCCTTTTGTGCATCAACATATGCTATAAAGGGCAGCAGTTTAGACAAAAAATGGATGGAAAAAACTAGAACAGTAAACACGGATGAATATTAGGAGAAGGAATCGAAAAACACAAGTTTTTAACAACAGAATTGTTCCTAATGAAACAATCAGCAGAACAAAGAGCTTCTCTCCCAGCACAGGGAGAGGCAAATGGAGAGGGAGAGCCTTGGGGTGCCAGAGATAAGAAAATCACATCTGTTGGACTCTCCTGATGGTGCTGGCCACCAGCCCTTAACGATCCCTAGCAAAGCTGTGTACATGTCACTAAACCAGTGTCCACGCTTTACCAGCTGGAACAGTGGGCACCAAAGTTCAAAATGAGCCAATTTAATCCTGGAACAACAACACTAAATTGGTCATGTCCAGTCATTAAAGAATTTCAGCCTAAACAGATGGAGTTTAAAGATTTAACAAACGGTCAGTATAACACAATGGGGTCACTGGAGTTTCTGTTCCTGGACACAAAGCCCTGGTGGTAGCTGTGCCCATGCATGAATTTGCCATGAAGGGAGGAAGGTTTTGCACCACCCCTCAGGCTCACTTCTTGCTGTGAATCGAAGGTGGAGGGTCGGAAAGGGGAGCTGCAGGGTACAAGTCAAAGGGGGCACAGTGAATGACACAGTGTCTGCAGCGTCCATGTCACACTGCCTGAAAGGAGAGCATCCCAATGACAGAGGGCTCAGAGCACACGACAAAGCAGACAAACCTGCCAGCCTGGCAGTGCTCAGGGGCATGAAAGGGACACCACGGGTAGAGGAAGGGTTAAAAAAAAATCAGAGCAAGGGATGAGTTGGAAGGGAGGCAGAGAGGGAAAGTAGAGATGTAAAGGCAAACCTGGACCCCAGATGATGTCTAATTTATAGCAGTCAGACAGCACCACTCCCACCCCTTTAGCAGCTGGAGCATCGGTCAGCTGAACTCTAATGGAGTCAATTTGCTGCTGGAAATAATGACTAAATTACTCCCATTTGACCACTGAAGAGGCTGAAGTCTAAGTAGATGAACATCGGGAGGTAACTGTTAGTGTCACCGAAACTCCGGGAAAAACAAAAACCCCCCAACAACATTTTTTAAAGTTAGAGACTCGAGGCATTACTTTATTATCTGGCCAGGACGTTGTTCTGGCCACGATGTACCACAGAAATCATCTCATCCACACATAGCCCGGGTGTGCAGAGAGAAACATTCCATGACACATGACTTTTAAGAGATTTTTCAAATCTTTTATACAGTCAAAACTCAGAAACTAATTGGGTCCGTGTTCATTGGTCCCAAGTTGCATAGTTCTTATTATTTGGTCTCTTATTGGACCTGGATTTCTTCGCTTCTGATGTTAACTAGATTTTCAGCCCTCGATTTTCTTATCTGTCTTTTCCAGAGGAGATGACTCCAACTCTGCCAGAGGCAGAGTCTGGGGTAGATGTTGTAGGTGGCTGCTGATGGCCCTTTATCTTCTGGGCTACTCCCAGTCTGTTGATATGTTGAGTCCATCAGACCTCACCTGCTGGAACAATGCCATTGGAAAAAAATTCTTTTCTCCGGGGCAAAGCCAAAAAAAACCCTTTGAAGTTATACAAAAATTTTAAACTGGTATGTTTTTCCAACATTAGGAGCAGGCTGATGTGTTGTGAGGGTTTCTTTGCCTGCAAAGGGAACCCCCAGCACCCTTCAGCAGCACCAAACATCTCTCACTGCAGAGCCCTTCTATCAAGCTAAAATTTCTATCTCAGCTCCTGCCAAGCCCCAAGGAAAGACAGCTGGGCCAAAATGCCAGCTGATAAATGAAAGGGTTTATTTGAGGAGTAAACAAGGGACAAGAATTGCAGCAGCAGCACTTCCAACCCTGCCCTTGCCCAGCCCCTGTTGACAGTGGGAGGGAGAGAATCTGTCACTAAAGAGAAGTGGGAAAGGGCTGTTTATTTGCCATTTCTGCACGGGCAATGGCAGTCACAATCTTGGCTCTCACCCCTGGTAGCTGAAGCTGCTGAGGGTACAGCAGCTCCTGGGGAGTTTCTAGACCAGTGGCACAACACGCCTGTAAGAACTCATGTGTCAGAAGCTGTGTCTAATACAGCACTGCTGGAAGGTCTGAACAGCATGGGAGAACTAACTTGTTTCATGAGAAACTCCTACAAAATCCTGGTCCAGATGGATTCGGTTCAGCCATTTCACCTGGCTGCCTCTGCCCATTGCAGGGTGAAGGCGGGAGCCCAAAATGGAAACTAATGAAAAGTGCAGATGAATTCCCGAGTGCTCTAAAATAAGCAGAAGTTTTGCCAAGAGGGAGATCCAGAAAACCACTTAGGCACCAAAGCCCTCAGTATTTCTCTTGCAGGCTCTGACAGCAGGTGGGAGACATCTCCTGGATAAGCCCCTCGGCACTCCCCAGGGACTGACCTGCCTCAGGCCCCACAGCCTGCTCTCACCAAATGCTGAATTGCAACAGAGGCCAGGCTCCTCTTATTTAGATGCTGCAATGCCTGCAGCATCTAAATAAGAGGATGCCAGCCTTTTAGAAGCTCTTTCTTTTATATTTTTTTAGAGGTCTTCTTTCAATCTTTTCCCAAGAGCCATCAAGGTGTTTACTTCCTCATCCTATATAGGCAATTACTCTGTTACTGCTCCCAGGATAAAACCAAGAGTGAGGCCCTGGCTATACAAGCCTTGTGTGACAAGCCCTGGGGAGAGCTGTCAATGGGGAAATGAGACTGAAAGAGATGGTTGCCCACCCCACACACCCCTCCCCACCTCACTTCAGTACCAGTTGATGATTCATATGCTGCCTGTCACTCAGTGGGAAAGATATTGCAACGCTCCATCAGCATCACCCAGCCCTGATCCACACAGACATCCCTCAGAGAGGCAAGCTTCAGAGTCAAAAGCAGCAGCAGTCGCAAGGGAGGAAGCCAAGATATTCCACAGTGAGCCTGGACCACCTGAGGATTTCTGAATATAGTCCTGTGGCTCTACAGCAGTTCAATAACAGGTCCCAGTCTGTGAACCCACTTGTCTCCTTTGCTCCTGTCACCTCTTCCACTCCATCTTCCCCATGCAACTGTCTGAGTGAAGGATCCCTGCAACCCCCCATGCCAGCAACAAACTTTGGTACTTTGTCATTTCGAGCGGGTGTTCATTTCATTTCTTACAGGAGCTCAGTAGCTCTAGGCCTCCCTAGTGATTTGGCAGGTTTGAACTATTTTTAAAGGAGTCAAAAAAGAGAGTTCCAGCAATTCCCCACTCCTGAAGACGATGAGGAGCAAATCCTCACACTTTGCAATAGGCAGAGGTGAGCCAGTCAGGGCTGTACAGACAGAAATGGCACTGGGACAGGCTGCATGCACTGGGCGCCTCTCAGCTGCTTGGACCGGCTCCTTCAAATTAACAAAGCTTGGCCTAGAGAAGGAAGGGGATCTCTCAGCCTATTACACGCTCTTCAGGCTGTTGCATTTTCAAAGCACGCTTCAGCTGGCAGCTGAAACGCTCCCTGCCGGCTCCAAGCCTCCCGGTCACCCAGCAGGAGCCAGGAGCAGAGCAGCAGCAGGAGACGGTGACAGTGACCTCATCCACAGCACTGCCCTGCCATTCCAGCGGAGATGCCCCGAGCACCGGGGCTGCAGGGTCATGGCTGGCTCGGCCCCAGGACCAAGGGACACCATGGCTCAGAGGGGGCTCCTCAGCCCCAGCATTCAGATCTGCCGGCGTCATCTTTTGGCACGGGCCCGACGTGTGAGTCATGCCTTTAAACAGATTAGGGATCCAGATAAGGTGCTCTGCACATTATTCATGGCAGAGCTGCAGGTAGTGGATGAGCTGAGCTGTTTTCGGTCATCTTCCTAACTGGAATGATCTTTCCCTGCTCATGGCCCAGCCTGCTGCCCTGGAGCATTAGCATGCGTGTCCCAATGACTCCCAGGGTGAGTCACCAAGTGTAACACATCACAGTGCAACCAAAGCTTTAATAAACAGGCCTCTGGGTTTTTTTAACTTTAACTCTATTTCCATAATAAAAGCTTTCTGTTATTATCTGTGCACGTACTTGTCAAATCAGAATATTCACAGGGATATTTTAATTCCCAATCACTCAATAACTTATAAGGAATGCAGAGCAGACACGAAAGCCAGGACACCTGGGGTCCTGTGTCTTGGAGCACAAGCACAGCAATGTAATTCCGAGTGAATGTACTGCATATCTGCCCAGGGAGATTTTCCAGCTTGCTTCAGAATTATCCCTGCTGAGATTAAACCCTCCCAGCACTGGGCAGCTCTGCACTTGCACTGCAGGAAAGTCAGTGGTACTTGGCACCTAATTTGCCAGCCAGGGTAACTGGCATTCCCCAAGTTTATTGGTCAGATCAGACCCGGAGGAGGAAGAACAGCATCCTCTCAAAGAGAAAAAAATTCCATCTGAGTTTTGTAAGAAAGGTGCCTTGAAGACATCTGCTTGTATTCCCTAAGGCTGTGCCACCTTTCTCACTGAGCAACAGCCCCGACATCCCACACTTCACACCCTGCTGCTGATCTGGGTGCTGTGACACTGCTTCTAGCTCGAGTCCAGGGCAACAGCCCCTAAAGCAGCGACTTTCTGCAGTCTCCTCACGTCTCCAACTCTTCGCTCCGTGTGTGGCCCGGCTCACCTTGGCATGGAGACAGACAAAAATCAATACTTGACCTATCTTTTGGTGACATGCCTGACATATTTCTCTTCAAGACTTCTATCATATTTGTTTACCTCCAATGATCTAATGTTTTCCAGATTTTCTAATCAATATTAGCCAGGACTTTGAAAAAAGTGCTGAGCAAGATTATTCAAAAACGATCCAAATGAATCAATGAAGACAACTAGACTACAAAGTTATTACTGTCATCGTATTGGAGAGATCGTGGGGGATGCTGGGCCAGGCTGGGGTTTTGGAGTGACTGTGCAACAAAAGTCCTCAGGGCTGGGCCTTAGTGATATCTCCATAAATTCCTAATGCTCACAGTCATGGAACAGATAAGGTAGGCAGTGGAGATCCAGAAGAAAAGATTCACATTTAGAGCTGATTTCAAAATTGGTTTTAGGAAGTGCTGGAAGAATGAAGGGGTGAAGGGACTGGAGGGGCTGATGCTGGGATCTGTTCCAGAAACCCAGAGAGAGCAGAAATGAGGAAGAGAAGAAATGAGGACAGGAGGACATGGACAATTCAGGGTGAAATCCAGTCTAGAGAAGGGTCAGAGGGTCCAGAATGGAAGCAGGTCCCAAGGGCCATCTCCACCCGGTCCCTCAAATTAGACAATTAGATTAATTACCTCCTGGCAGCAAGCTGTTACAGGAGGCTGCAGCTGTGCCCTTAGAGCCTTGGCAGCCTGGTCCTGCTCCTGCTTTAGCCTTAGGAGAGATGCAGGGTGCCCTCCAGGGAACAGCGTGGTGGCACAAGGGCAGCGGGGTCCTGACAATGCCACCACGCTGGAAAGTTCCAGGGCTCCTGCAGGTCCCACAGCTGCTGCAGGGCAGAGGGCAGGGGGTTCTGCACTGCCAGAGAGTGTACGAGTCCACTCACAGGGAGCAGGGTACAGGGGTACATTCAAACCATTCACTACCTTTGAGAACTACGGGTTTTTGCATTGTTTTCAAGGAGAGTTCTTTCCAAGGGGTGAAAGGAAACACCCCAAGGACAGAAGGAGCTGAAGACTGGCAAAGGCCGGCTCTAACCCCTGAAGCTGAGATGCAGGGATCCATAGATAGGGCTCAGAACTTGCTCTGACATCCTGGCACCATGTGGAGCCTGTGCTGCTGCCGAGCAGGCTGCCACAATTTCTGTGCCAGCTCTCTCCCTGCCCCCTTCTAGCCTCTGCCCCCAGCCCTACTCTTTCTGCCATAATCTCACATATGAGCCCAACTTTGAAACTCTGCCTTTGAACTGGGTTGTTTTTCCCCTCCACAGTCAGAATTGCTGCAGCTTAACCTCAAGAGGGTAAATCTCCCACAGAAGCACAGAAGCACAGCAGCACTGCCCTGCACAGTGCCTGCTAAAACCCAGCCTGACTCACCCCACAGCATCCCTGACACGGCACAGGATCGCACATCCCTCGCATGTCCCACCCTAGGTGTCACAGCCATTTCCCTCTGCCTCCTTCCATCAATCAGAGGGAAGTTCTATCCCTGTGACTCACTAAGGACTTTGTTGAATTATGTTTTCTACCCAAGGGGATTGGTTTTCTGCCTGGACTTAAAAATTCCCAGAGGTAGAATCCCTGGTGATCTGACCCAAAGCTCCCTCTGACTGCACGGCATATACTCTTCCTTCTCCCTCGCAAAAAGTGAGCAGCAAGGATAGCACACTCTGTTTGGATGAAGAAGGCCTCTGGAAACAGCATATCATTCTTTCAGGCATCCTAAATCTGAGGAGCTAAAACCACACGAGGAAGTGAGCGTTTCAGGCTCAAGCCTCGCTCTCCAGCAAATCCTGGTACAAGTTCTGGTAAATCCAGGCTTTGGGAAGCGATTTAGGAATGAGCTGCCCCTCAGGAGCACATGCAGGGAGAGGCTGGGTAGATCAGGACATGAATTCAGAGCCAAGGTAACTACAGGGACTGCCTGTAGGGAACAGGCCCTGGAACAAGGGTTCCCGGAACAATACTGGGATTTACATTCGAAGAGAAATAGCTGATTGCCTCTGAGGGCCTTTTTGACATTCATAGAGTGCTGGCAATCAAGAGATCAGGATGTGAGAGCAAACAATGGCACTGGTTTGTTGGACAGTGCAGATGAAACCTCTGGCAGTAGGGTTAGTTGTGGAAAATGCTGTTGCTTCTTAGGAAAGAAAGGGAGTGGAAGACTTGGCTTCTCCTTTGGCAAGACATCTATAAAAGGATGAAAATAGACCATGACTATCACCTCTGCTTTGGTCAAAGTGACCAGGCTGACCCACAAGAAATAGCAATATCTATATTTCCTTCTGCTGTACCAATGGGAAAGTCCTTCACCTTTTTTGGATTCAGCTTGGGCATCTGCATAAGGCTCTGTAACGCACTGACAAGACATTCCCAAAGAGTCTTTTTATGTCCCTACTAATTACCTATATTTTTAATTGCAGATGGGAAATTTTGAAAGCCACAAAAAAAGCAAAATCTAAAAGCAGATTACTTAGGTGAAATAAAAATGCCCTGAAAGTATACATTCAGGTAGCAGTAAAAGGACATTTTTGTCATTGCTTAGAGGCATACAATAAAAGTATATTTTCAGTGCCTGGCTGCCACAAATAACTGTACTACAATTAGATGTGTATATTATAAAATTGTGTGGGCGTGGTAATTATCACCCTTTGCAGCAGAATATATTTATACAGATCCCAAATTACAGCAGAAAGAAACATCATTTGCGAAGGTTTAAAAAAAAAAAAAAAAACCCATGTTGGGGGGAGGATTAAACTTTCCATTTTATTTTTGGAAAGCATTCTATGAAAAAGTGGATGCATGACATTTGTTGGGCTAGGAATGGGTAACTATGCAGTCAGAGGGAGAGGCGGCCTGTGCAGGTCTCTGTTCATCACAGGGGTGTGTAAGTGTGTTTGTTTGTGTGCACACACCAGAAGGATCATTACACAGCTGCTCTAGTGCTGCTCTCTGCCTAAAATTCTCCTTGCAGCAGACTGTGAGTGATGTAGAAATCCAGACCTCACTTTGGGTGCACAGCAGCTCATGCCTGCGTACCTAGGATGAGAATCAGGCCTTGTCTGTGCAGTATCATCTCACCTTTTGGTAGGACTGCACCTGCAAATGCTTCTTCCGCACATGGAAAAGTCACAGGTACAGCTGTGGAGAGCAGCTGCATCCTATACCCACAGGATATTTTCTCCAAGAGTCTTCCTTTTTCAGTTCTAACTTTTCAGTTCTGACCTTGCATTTGCTTTCCAAATGCAAAACATCCTTGAGTCTATAATCTACTCACGATATAGCCTGAGATTAATTGTTTTCTTATGCTGTAGTTCATACAGCAGACACGGATGAATCTATCACAGCTTCCACCTCTGCCTCTGCTGTGATTTTTTGGGAGATTCTTTTTATCCCAAAAGTGTTTCTATTACACGTGGATCCATCACATTTATCTCTTATGTAAGACTGCTTAAGCACTTTCTCACAACCTCTTAGCATCTGCCTAAAGCGACTACAGCTCATTGCAATGAGATGGAGCTTGACTGGGAGCTTTTTATTATTTGGAATCCAATATTCCCAGCTTGCATATTATGTTTGCAGAAGCCTTGTGAAGCTTTATAAAAATTCTGTCACATATATTCTATTTTGATAGGGCTATTTTCATTGTGTTTCCAACTCTATTATTTAAAAATTGTCTAGCTCTGTCTCCGAAATACCATTTTCAGGCAATTTCTTCTCCTAATTTGATGAGCATCTCCTCTGTCTCTCTCTCACTTTTTACATAGCTCTGTTCAAATTTTCTAAGAGGTCAACTTAGAGGGCAGAACATGTTCTTTATAACTGGTGTACTCTGGGTTTTCTTGGCTGTTTAAACGAAATCAATATATTATCCTTCAGTGATGTTGTATTGACTCTCCATCTGTTGAAGGCTGTAGTCTTATTTGGTCACAGTATTGTTTGTGTGAGCCGGGGGCCAGAGGTCAGCAAGGTCATGACTTCACCACAATAGCACTGTCTCGGTGTGCCTCATTTCCTCCCTCGCCCATCAGCTTTTCAAAGGCCTGGCAGCGCCGGGCTGATGAAACACAGTTGGGCTGATGAAACAGAGTTGTCTGCAAATTCAGGATGGAGCAAGAGGGATCATTGACTGCTCTTTGTGCTGATACCACACAGCGGGATGATGGAAGTTTTTTAGGGCATCCTTGAACTAATTCCCAAAGTTACCACCCTCTGCTGCTGCAAGTGCTCCCTCGAGGAGCGCTTTCATATGAAACCCACAGTGATGCACTGTAGTAAAAGGATCAAGACCAGTGCACATCCATGGCAGCCCCACCATCAGCAGAAGCCAGGGCTGCACCAGTGCCTCTCTCTAAGGCCAGAAGGAGGTTTCCACGGCATGCAGAGGTGCTTTCAGCCTTCCTCAGCCTACAGCCCTGTGTGACACCTGGGACAGACCTGGCTGAGGAGGTTTCCAGGTGAGGTGTGTGGGCTGCAGGTACCATCTAGAACAGTAAATCAGTGTTTCCAGCTGCATTTTTGACCAGAAGTTTGTCAAGGCAGCTTTCCCAGCTTGCATAGGAAAGATTTTCTTACCTACCCTCAGTGAACACCTGGTTTCTTACACTGATCAGGTTGGCAGGATCCAGATCAACACTGTGCACACAGCTCTGGTCAGATCCAGCAAGTCTATGGACTTTTTTTTTTTTGTGACTTAGGTAATGTAAGAAGCAGCAGTGCTGTGAGAAGAGTGTGAATGCTGAAGACATGAGGAAAGAAAAGAAACCAAACAATATCATCAGCCCATTCAGTTTGCACAAGAACAGCTATAGCAATAAAATCTGGGCCAACAAACTGGTGCTGCAGTGAAGCATCACTCCCAAATCTTTCAAAAAAGTTGCACTGTTGGTCAGACTTGAAGGTTTTAGAATGAACAGACAGATGAACATGAAAACATCAGGGACTCCTGAAACCAGTGGAAAGGGCCAGCACTAGAGTCAGGTTTCTGAGTTTGCTCACCAGCCATGGCATATCGTTGTATATCAGTGTACAGAGAAGCAGCAGGCTGGCAGAAACAGATAAACAGAATTTCAAGTGGAAACTGTTCATGGCACTACCACTCATTAGAATTTTACAGTGAATGACATTTTTCCCCCTAAAAAAAATTTTAAAGAAGTATTTTGGCAAAAGAATAGAAGCTGTAGATCCTGATAGGAACTCTAGTTCTCTTTTTTTCTGTTCATTTGTCTACAGTGCCAGGTCCTCAAATGTGTTGTATTTCCCATAGAGCATCAAAGCTCTGGGAGAAGATATGTGAGAAGATTCAAGTGTTGAAAAGGAGGGGGCACATCTGAGAAGCACAGAAGGATAGAAAGTCAAGAAACACTTTAAACTGAAGTAAAGAACCCCTGACCTACTTTGGTTCCTTGACTGAACAGTTTAATAAAACCCACAATTTTCTACAGAAGTGCCTACCAAAACCCACATCCCACAGGCTGCTCCCTCCTAGACACCTTCGGCCTTGCCAGTTTGCAGCCTCCTCCATACAGTCCCAAAAGGATCATCATTGATCTTTCAAGGATTTAAGGTCAGTAGTTCATCCAGTCTGCCCCACTGACTCCTCCAAAACAAAGAGCCATCCCTGGCCAGGGTTAGCCTACAACTATTTTTGGAGCTGCTTCTTCCACATGGACCATCAGAGCATCCATTCCAGCCACAGAAAGGAGCCAGAGATGGAGGAGTACAGCACAGAGCACTCTGCTTATGGAGTCGTTTGGGAATCATGGAATCACTAAGGTTGGAGAACACCTTTAATATCACCAAGTCCTACTTTTATGAGGCTGGGTGCCTCCCTACAGAGCAAAGGAGATTATTGCTGTGCTCACCACGCCAGAGCCCTCCTGGGGCATGAGCCCCCAGTCCCGTGCTCCACATCCAGTCTGGGAGCAGTGCAGTTGGGTCCCTACCTTTAGGTTTCCTGAGTTCTTTCAGGGCCAATGAAGATATTTTCCTTTGTGATATAATACAGATTTATAAGATATTCTTCTGGAATGTATTTACCCTTTTCACCCAGACAAAAAAAAAAAAAAAAAAAAAAAAAAAAAAAAAAAAAAAAAAAAAAAAAAAAAAAAAAAAAAAAAAAAAAAAAAAAAAACAACATCAAAACAAATCACAACAAACAAAATACAAACAAGACTTGAAAAGGTGTAGAAGTTTCATCTCAGTTGTTTTCCTTTTTTTGCTTGAACTTGAGGTTTTGATGAGAGGCAGGAATTTTCCATTTTTAACTGAAAAAAGAACAACCACTTCAGAGGAGAACAAGAGCATTCAGCCAAAACCCTTGAGATTTTTCATTGAAGATTTCAGCACTCTTGTTTTGGGGGCTTGTTTTTTCTATGTTGAGGAAAAATCTGTGCAAGAATGCTTTCCCCAGTGGGTTTTGAAAATTAAAATTAGAAGTTCCTGCTTCTTTTATTGCCTTTTCTTTTTCTCCTATGAGCCCTTCTCACCCAGGTTTACTATTTTTATATTGAGTCCCAGCTGCTAACTAAGCCTTGGCATAGTGCTCTTACTGCAATGATGAGGCATTTCCATTTCTGATTTCTAGCATATGTTGCACTTAATATAACACTGCCCTTGTGCACCAGTTACCCTGGAATAATGGCTGTGCCAGCAATAGAACAGTGGTAAAGTCCCTCGAGAACAACCAGGGCGTGAAACCTGTGCCAATATGCAGATGTCACACAGTTAATAGAACAATGATAGATCCTTGAACTATACAGAGAGGTATTTTTGTAATGTATACAGAAATATGTTTGATACTGCAATGAATGCCTCTTTTTTTAGATTTCTCTTAAATGAACTTGGAAAAAATATCTGCAAAAGAGCCAAGAGATAATGACAAAAACCTGAACAATTAATTCTGGGGATGAGGCATCCACAGCCTGAGCTGATTATTTTTTGTTTCTTATGTCTGTAGCCTGGACAAGATGATTGGAAAGACCAAGCTCTTGTGAAGGATTTATGGGACTTTATCCTTTTCAAAGAGGAAGAGACACTGTACTGCAAGATCTGCCTTTTGCAAGGTGTTTTACAACTTCTACTTTGGGAAACCAGAGCAGAACATCTGAAAAGAGAAAATAAGAAATGGATTTGAAACCAGTACTGGACACAATTAGGTGTCAATTGGGTTCTGCACCAGTCAGGCCTTGTGACTCAGATCCATTTTTGCTTTATTCTAGGAAAGATTAAGCACAGCAAACATCTTCAGGGCCACAAGGTGAAGTTTTCAGCTGCAGCTGAAGCAGAGCCCTCCTTGCCCTGGGACCCAGCCCAGGCAGCCTTTGGAAAGGTGCAGACTGGAATATTTCCCGTCTTCTGGGTGGTTTGGCTAAATCTGCACACCAGACCCAGCAAGCAAAACCCACCTTAAACCCCAGCTTTTGGCTGGTGTAGAGGCTTTTGAGAACCAGTGCTGTCTCCCATCCACACAGAGCAGCAGAGGCAAACACAGGGCTCAGAGCTCTTGCAGAAGGAGCAGCTTTCCCTGCTGCAGGAATAGTTGTTTCTGCTTCCAACTAAGTCAGAAGTCAAAAGAAATTCTATCCAGGAGACAAACAGTGCATTACATAAGACTTCATAAAAAGTAAATTGTCATCAGATTTATCACAGTCAGAAAAAGGCTCTTCTGTCTGTTGGCATAAAATAAATACTGGGTTTTAAGAGGCTAGTGAGAATGAATGAAACAGTATATTTGGAGTTCTGTGTCCTAAGGCTTTCTATGCAGGGACCTGTCAAGCTTTTGGAGGAGAAATGTTTCAAAATATTTTTTTTTTTAAGTCATAAAATTGTATAAGATATAACTCAGAAGCATCAGGTCTTGATCAATTTTGCTTGTATGTGTAGTACTAAGACAAAACAATAAAATCAGATTTAATATTCCATAGTGAATTCTGATCACTGGATGTTTGTTTTCCTCTCCGGGCTGGAGAAAAAGCTAAAATATCAAAGTTCTTTTTGGAATTTAAGTTCAAAGATTATTTAAACTATGAAAGATCTTATTTTAAGGTGGTTAGAAACAGCTTGCTTCAAGGCTACTTGGCACAACTGCATCAGCTTACGGTCCTTGATGCCTACTACAAATGGATGTTTGTGAGTTCATTGCTCTTATCCTTTTTTGTGGGTTGGGCTTCATACCAAGCGTAAATCTCCTATGATGCCTCTATAGGAACAAAACCCAGTCAAAGCAGAAAGACCAATAAAGGAGCCAAGTCTGTGCTGTGGGCAGTGATTTTAGGACATAGACAGACCCAATCTAATAATGTCCAAAACAAGAAGCTTCAGTTCAGTTCAACAAACAAAATATTTTTTTTTTTGATAAAAAAAAAAAAATACCATTTTAGCGGGGCTTTTTTCCCCTCATGGATTTTTTTTCAGAAACTCTGTGTCCAACCAAAACGCACAAGATTTTACCATTTGGACAGGAATATTGCATTTAATCTAAGGATCATTTAAAAACCCACCACTGTACAAACTGATAATCTCAATTCTTTGTCCTTTAAGCTGATACTTTCCCGTAAATAACACAAAAGTCTCAATAGGCAGGAAAGACAATGACTCTTGATTGGAAAGAGAAGGAAGCCAGTCAGTAAACTCAGATTCCAATTAGCCCCAGCTGTAAGCCCAGCAAACTCCCCAATTTAATGGTTCACAGGGGAACACATCCATACAGTAAAAGCTACCAACCAAATAAATTCCACTGCCTTCCCCCAGACTCCCCTACTCCCACAGGTCCTTCAGATGAAAGTCTATTTCCCTCCTTAGCTGTTAAAAATATTTTTAGTGCTCTTCAAATATGGAAGGCAGAAAAGGAAATAAAAAAACAATAGAATTTGACACAAAAGCACCCTTCTCATTAGGACTTTTTAAATAGCATAAGAGCTCATTGAATTTCATACACTATTAACATTCCTACTCAATCCAAGGCAAACCAGTCAAATCTAAATCTATCAGATTTTACAAGCAAAGGAATATTGCCAAGTTCTAATATTTCTCCTGCATTCAATGTCAGAATGGGGTATGGAGTCTCTTCCAAACTCCAGATTTCCTATTTTAAAAACTCCCTTTTAAATCTACTACTCCATGATGTTAAAAAAAGCAACAACAACAACAACAACAAAAACCACCAATTATAATAANAACAAAAAAAAAAAAAACCCCAAACAAATAAAAAAAAAAAAAAAAAAAAAAAAAGAAAAAGAAAAGAAAAATAAAATTCACACAACAACACAAAACTAGAGTTAAAGAGGAAGTTAAATCTTGAGAGCAACGTCTATGTGGGATTCTCAGATAAACAGTGTTTTGGGAGTGAAGCTGGCTTTAGCACAGCAATCAGCCAGGATTTGAGATTAAAAAGTAGCTAAGACCCTACCAGACAAAGCCTTTCACAGATAAAGCTGACTGTGACAATAATAAAGCCCCTAAAGACACAGAGGCATGTCTGAATCCTTGGCCAGTCAACACCAAGCTGCCTCTTCAACTGGGAAAAAGCAGCCAGAGAGCCGGGTGCCACTGAAATGAGTGAGGCCAGGCATGGGCTTGAAGCCCAGCACGAGATGCTGGTCTCTCCAGTGCTGCTGGGTTGGGTCCTTCCTGCACAAGCACTTAAGGCTCACACAGAAAACTGCAGGGATCTGCAGTCTCAGCCGCCTCCACACAGCCTTGCTAGAAGCGCCAGCCACTTGCAAAACCTTGGTAGAAGCTGCGTGAGGTGCTGTGGCTGCAGGAACAGCTGCCTGGGGGGTGTGTGTGAGAGTGTGTGTTTGTGTGTAATACATTTTCATTGAGTGGTTGGCGAATAGCAGCGATAAGGAGGAATAAAGTCTGCAGTTAGAGCTCATTTTGTATGGTACGGGATGTCTTGGGGGTTTTATGGGTTTAATATATTCGCTGCTCCTGCTGGATCTCAGCACAGACCTCCAGATGAGAATACCTACTTGAGATGCAGGTTGCACTACAACTCATTTATAATGAATATAACAACTTGTGAAGTGGATTTAGAAGTCATTGAGTTATAGATTATTTGGGTAAACGGGGCACAAGCACTGCAGCCAGAAACCCATTTAAATATTAAGGAAAGCTATAAACTGAGAAAAGAACCGTTGACAGGGTAATATCATGTCAGAACATGCCCTCCAGAGAGGAACCTCTACTGTGTATTGATCTGAAAGAGCTCCAGAAATCATTCTGCAAACCCATAAAGCTCAGCAGTAAATGCAGAAAGGTGAGCTGCAAAGGCCAGCAGAGAGATGGGATACATGAGCTGGACCAAACCCTGCTAGTCTCATCTCATGAGTAATTTCTCACCCCTGGTCTGTAGCACACCCACCAACGCAGCGTTAATCAGTGAGTAGGAGTGGAAGAGTCACTCCCTTGGATTGAAAAGCCATTTCTAGGAGGATTTTCACCCTCTGTGTATCAACTCTGTTACTGTTCACAGGCACCTTATTAAAATTATTGATAACAACTAGTAATCCAAATGTAAGCAACAAACAGGGTCTTCAGATTTGCCTGGTGCTCTGCTTAGTTCAGAAAAAATTCATTAAAGTTTCAAAGACCCTCTTGAACTCGGCATTATTCCTCTCTGCTGCATCATACACAGAGTACGTCCAGGTGAAGTTGTGTGATTCAGCGGGAAGGGCTCAGCAAGAGAGGTGAGCACCAGACAATTCAAGGACACACGTAGCTCCTGAAAAACAAGAGGTTCCTGTTTGGCATGCAATTTGCATTGTAACAGTCACTCATTTGTCCTCTTCTCTCCCTCCTGCCCTTGTTTAGAGAATGCTCTCCTATTTTTTGCCGCATCAGGGAAAACACTGCATCTGGCTAATGGGCCAGAAGCACCCAACACCACTTACACGAGGCTGGCAGTTGCTTTCAGCATGAAAACTGAAGCATGCTCCTTGGATGATGGAGCACTCTACACAACTTAAAAAAATGCTGAGGAGCAAAATTCAGGGAGAAGTGCAGGAAACTGTGAAGGTGTGAACTGTTGTTCAGTGAGCACAAAGAGAAACACGGTCCCAGTGAGATGGGGACCGGGGAGAACAAATGAACTCAGTCTCAGCGTTACACCCAGTCTTATCCAATTTATAGCAGGACATTATAACTGGTAATAACAATCTAATGGGAGGGCATAACTGGCACTTCTGAAACCCTTGGATCTGAAGGTCGCTCATTTTATCATTGAGACAACCTTTTAAAAGCCCCGTTGGCGTGAAGCATTAGCTGGAGGTGATCAAGGCTTTTAATCTAAAGCCTTTTATCCACAGCAGACTGCGGGGGCACATCATGCACCTGAAGACTGGGACGCATCACTGAGCACACACGGCGTGGTCCTGGCCCCCAAATTAAATTGCCTGGACATCCAGGAAGGGGCTCCACACCACATTACCCCTCGCAGGCTGCCATCCGCGGTGGTGGCCGGCGGAGCGGCGCGAAGGCAAATTCCCGCGCACGGAATTCCATCCAGAGCGTCCGCCGCTCCACCGCCTGGGTCAGGCTGAGCTGGGGGCACCACGCCAAAGGGGGTGGCTTTTATCAGGGCTAGACCTCTCCTACAGCAATTAGTGGCAAAGCCTAATAACGGGATTAATTAGGGTATTGCCAGAAGAGACTAATTGTCTACTGCAAAACTGGCTCTTTAACCCGTTTCTTGGCTGAAAAGCTTCTCAGTGACCTGTGTGGGAGCTGTGCAAGCCAAATGCAGGCACAGACCTGGAATGAAGCGGAGAAGGGGAAAGCATGGTAAAGGGCTGTGAAGGGAGAGAGGGAAAAGCTCTCCATTCATAGGGCTTCTTTATAAAGTATATGGGCAATGTCCCACTGAACCTCGCTGATTAAAGAAATACCAACATCAATGGGTGACAGAGATCCTTCTGTGATAATATTTCATGAGTTCCAGAACTCACAGTTTCCAAATGGATATCAGTGAGCAATTTCTTTTTAATCATCACTGAAGAACAACAAAACAGGACCCCTATTTTTCCCTCAGCTGTTACACTAATTTCTTTCAGGCCAAAATTAGAATCATGTTAATTACAGCTAATCTAATGGCTTGCCTTCTGTGTTTTACCTTTACAGCCACCTTAGCAGGAGACACGTTAGTGCCTTATCAAAAAAAACAAAACAAAACAAAAAAAAAGCCTTGCTTTTTTGCAGGACTTTTTGCATGTAAAGATGTAAAGATGCAGAGATGTATATACAGAAACCGAACTTGTGTCACTCTTACACTTTATAAAAATCTAGGGATTGGAAATCATATTGCACTTTAGAAATATGAACTACTGGATATTCCTTTTCCCCAAGATAATAAGAATGAGGTATTCAGTTAGAGTTACATCCTGAAAATCTGGTCCTTAGTATTTTACTGTTGCCCTGGGGCTGTGAATTAGAGATGTCCTAAAACAGTAATACAATTCCACAGTACATCCGTCTCAGTCCTGCCTGGGATTGCATGGAAAAAACGCACTCCAGTTCCATACAGATCTGTGAAGGTTTTCAGAAACATTCCTCATCCTAAGCTGTGGCAAGAGGCCAGCACTTCAAACATTTTTGGTTACAGTGAAATCCCCCAGGACCACAATTTGGAAACATCAAAGCTCAACATGCTCCCCAGCATTCTCCAGCTGCTAGTCTGGCACCCAACAATAAAACTGAGGCTGCTGCGGATTAAAACTGGCATGGTTCCTCTCTCACCTATTCCTTGAAAACAGTTCAAAATCCATTGTTGCTGCTTCTTCAAAGGCCCGTACCTCTGAAAAACACATCGCAATACACAAGTGTGAATAAATGTCTTTGAATTTTGGTGACTCTGCCTTGTAGGGTGCTTAGTCCCACCTGGGATTCGCAGCTCAGCAGCAGATAAGAAGCCAGACAGGTGATCTGTCAAGAAGCTATCAGGAGTTCCTTTAGGTGACTCTAGCCTTGAGAAAGACCTTCAAGAAAAGTCCAAGCCCTTGAGGAAATACGATTAGTCACCAACAGCTCACTCCCATCCTTGTCTCACCCACACCAAGTGACTGCAGTAAATCCACCAGCAGGGATTGCACGCTATCCAGTTCCCTGGATATTGCGCCACTGCAAAGAGCTCAGGTCACACTAACTGCTACTTAATGTTCACTGCCCACAGCTTTTAGCAGCAGGACTCATCTTACTGGGTACCTCCAGCTTCCCTGGAGTGAGAACCGGTGCCAGCACCAGTCAGCTCTGACATGGAGGAAGTTCTAATCCAGGGCAAGACAATCCAGGCAGAAAGGGGAAGAAAACAAGGAGAAAACAAGTGGGAGCAGTGGAAACTGGTAAGAACTCGATGTGAGAGGGAAACATATGGAATAGTCATGAGAACATTCTTCCAAATGGCTGTGAGTTGTCATTCCCTCCTAAGGGGCCCCTGATAAATTGTGTGCGAGGGCAACACTCACCATGGTGCCACCATGCAGAATCAACTTTTAGAAGAAATTTTCTTACAGATTTGGGAGAGAGAACTTGCCAGTCTCCCTGCCCAAGCCTGACACTAGGACCTGATTGCCTGGCTCACAGGAAGGCTGCTGAATAAATAGGGAAGTCTCGCTCCATCACCTGAGCAATGAGGCTTCCCAGCAGGCTGAGCAATTGCTCTTAATCCTGACATACCAAGCCAATTGCTAACCATCTCTCGACATGAAAGTTTTGTTAACACTGCACATTTGGGATGCTGGATAATCACATGTTCTCTCTCTCCTTTATTCCTTCTTTTGCTTATCCATGTCAATATTTCATTGAGTTAAAGTCATTACTCTATTCTCCTTCACCTTTTCCCCCCTGCCACCAGCATGCTTTTACTAAAATGACTTACGTGTTTATTCCAGTAAAATTTTCCCCCACTCTGAAGCCAAACAAGAAGGCGAAAAGTTTAATTTAGAAAGATTTGAAATTCCTGAAATACATGACAGCTGAGAAAAGACTGGCATGTTAAATCATTCAACTTCACAAACACTCTACTCTCATTTAGGCTTGACAGATGTAAATGCCAGCCAGGTACTACCTGCTAGTGATGCTATCTTTACTTGAATTAGGCAAATACATAACACAAAATCCTTTTCATGTATGTTAGCCATCTGCAGAAGAGTGGCTCTCTAGCTGCTTTTTCCCCCCCATTTTTCATTTTTGTCATGTACAGTGGTGGGAGGACAGGCTTAACACTTTCTTCAGGTTCAATAACTAAGAGATCATCAAATGCTCTTAAATCATGTCACAAGTTCTGCCAGTGTCCTGTCCTGAATAACATATATTTTTTTTTTATGCAACCATGAATCAAAAATACTGACTAGGCCTGCAGTAACTGCAGTGATGAGATAGCAGGAGAAGGGCAATCTATAAGAAAGTCAGTCTTCGCAAATGTACACAGTACAAAAATGCCTACCAGACAAAATAAGAAACTGAAGGATTTTATCCATTTAGAAACCAGGCAAAAAAACCCACATTCAATGCCAGATTGAAATTCAAACTGAACAGGAGGTTTCAAACCAATTGCCAGGTCCACCAAGAAGCAACACCTTCTGCTGCACATAGCAGACTCCTGGTTATATTGGCAGGTGCAGAGAGATCTGCTTCGGGCATGGCACTGAGGTCGTGGCGCCCGTTCACTGAAGGTCACTCTGAACACAATATACTCCAGAGACATGGCTTATCTCAGATGAAAATTGCAGGGGGTGGAAGGATGGGATGGTGATAGGCTTCAAATAAAAAGATCCCCATGTCTGAGGTTTTTCACTAAAATAAGATTTTCTATCAGAATTGCCAGCTGCAGTCTGAGACCCAGTGGCTGGCCCTTGCTTACAAGGTGATTCACACAAACAAGAGGCTTACAGATCGTGACATTTTCTTGTTCAGTGTGTGAATGCCAAGCAAATACTCAGTCAAAACTGGTTGTTTTAGAGGTGGGAAATTGGATGATTGCAGTGCTCACCTCTTTGTGGATGATGGCTTGCAGTGGGAGGAGGGAATGGGAGCTTGTGAATACCTTGCAGTGGGAGGAACGAACAGAGCCCCTTCTCATTTTTAGGCAAATAAAAAATCAAAAATGCAGGGACAAGAGCTTCAACAGTGAAAAAACAGGTAGCACTTTCTGTCTGACAGTCCCCATGCCAAAGGAGGGAATCTTGGACATCCACCCTGGGGGCCCCAGTATTTATCAGGATCTGAGCCCTTCTATGGCAAGCACTGTGCAGATGACAATAGCATACATAAAACCAGCCCACACCCCAAAACACTTGTAGAGTGTTTAAGATGCTGTCATTAGGTACCAAGAGGGGGAAAGGCAAACACGGATCAATATGTTGGGTTTGCTGTCTGGAGTGAGACAGCCCCACCCAGTCACCCTCACACCAAAACCTTTATCTCCCACCTCTCTCCCTTCTTTAGCCCCATGTGCCAGGTAAAACGAGTTAGCCTGTTTGAGGCTGACAAAGAGACCCTTTCCCCATCGTATCAGATCACTCAAAGTGCATGGAGAGAGAAAATACATCCCAGGTCTGCACCCAATTTTCAACCTCCCCTGGAAAAAAAATCTTGGGATTTGGCAGAGGTAAATGCTTCCTAAAAAAAAGCCAAGGACCTCAGGATGTGTCCTAGGGATGACAGAAACTTGTGGTGTATACAAGTGGGCAGATACAGTTCTGTTTTCAGCTCTATTTGCAGTGGTGCAGTTTTAACAGAATTGTTCAAGCTCCTTCTCAAGGCGTACACTGACAACAAGAGCTGAGTTCAACTCTTGTTAATTATATCACTCACTGGTGGAATGTCCCAAAAAACTTTAGGAAGAAAACAGGGCACTTGCTTTCTCCACTTCCTTCTAAATCCAAATCAGTCATGTGTTTTCTTGAGGTGGCTCAGCTCGGCTGCCCTGTGGGTAAGAGAAACTCTTGTAAATGGACAGAAAGAGGCTTGATGTGTCCTCAGAACTTCAGGTAGTTACCACTCTGCCAGGCACAGCCAAAAATCCTGAGGGCAGCCATTAGGAGAATAGCAGGTTTATGCCTACAGCAAGCTGTGGCAGCTCCATCCCAGGAGTCTTAGAGATGCCAAAACTGAGCCAATATCAAAATCTGCTCAATAGAAACAAATGTGTCTCAGAGCAGCAGCTCCAATGCTGTGAGCTCCACAGGGGCAATTAGGGCAGCAACGAAATCCAAAATCCCCTGCACGACCCATCCAAATGTCCTGCTGGGACAGGACCTGAGGATGTGTAATCTCTGGTGAGTTGCTGAGAGTCTTCTGCCTGTACAGCCCCTTGTGAGACCTCCAGATACTCATCCCTGCCCAGGAGATTCTTGTATACTGGTAAGGTCAAGGCCTGGGCAAGCAGGAGCAGGGGCACTCAGTATCTAGCAAAATTATGGCTGTAGCAAGTACGAGCAAATGTTAGTGTGCTCTAGCACAGTGTACATAAACATCTTCAATAAAAAACTCTGAATATATAGGTTGTAAAGCTGTATATAGGACATTAAATACGTAGAATACCAAATTCTGCACTAGAGTTCCCCTCAGATTGCTGAAATGTGTCAGCTCCACTGTGTTTCACACACACTCAGACACACGCTCAGGCTGGGATGTTTCCCTCCTACTCGGCAGTGTAGCCTATCCTCCGGGAAGAGTTCAGAGAGAGGTATTCCTCACTGCAGGGAAAACAGCAGTGCATTTTAAACCTACCTCTAAATAACCCTGACAGTGTCTCTGAAAAAAAAAGGATTTGGTTTTCTTTGGCAGCAACGTCTGCTGCACATCCAGATGCTTTCTGTGCCCACCCCAGTAGGCTCAGCCCAGCCCAAAATCTATCAGGATCTCTGACAGAAAGAAACACCAAAGAACAGCCCTTCACCTCTCCTGGAGATGCACAGAAAAATCCCTTTCTCTGCAATGCAAATTCCAGTTCTCTCCACACCTTTCACAGACCCTCCTCTCTGCTACCATCCCGGAGCTCAGCTGCCACCAAATCTGCCTGATGAAAGGTGGCAGCTCTATTATATTAATTCCCTCCAGAAAACAGAAAAAAAGCCTCACATGCTTTTCATATCAAACACATAGCACATTTCAGAGTTTCTCTGCCTGCTCTGGCTTCTCTTCTGCACGAAACGTGGCCATCGAGGGGAGCACTCCTCAGACTGGGGGATGCTCTTGTCAAACAAATGGCAGATTTTCACTTACTGCTATTTTCATATTAGGCACACATGCAAGATGAAGTATGCTCTTTGGCTGATCCAGTATGATAGCTGCCTGCAGCTGCTCCAGTCTAATGGACCCAAGCCCTGTCGGAGTAGCCTGAAAAGTGTGTTTGTAGAAGACAGCCTTAGTGCTCCAGCACATGAACTCACACCAAAGGCACAGTCTTAACAGAAAATTAACAAAAGCGATACCCCTAAATTTTGCCAAAGTAGGAATCTTTTACATACAAATTGTCATGCTGCATAAACTCAAATCAAAACACCTCCTGTAACTGCATCTTCATTTCAATGACAGCCTGCTGTCATCCTCATAATCCGCTGCCCATCGTACCACTATGGATGGTTTTTACAGCTTAAACACCATCTTGATATCAGGTAATTGCACCAATTTGTGAGAAGCTTCTCCACATGACAGTAATTCCCAACAAACACTGTCATTTGATCACCTGTATCTCCGGTCTTTTTCTTTAGTTCCCTTTTACAAAGCCTGTGCTATGGTTTATCCCAATACTGCGCCCTGAGTGTTGGCAAAACCCCTTTGCCGCAAGATAAACCACAAGGAAAGGATCTGGACCAAAAACCCATCTTGCCTGATAAAAAGTTTATTTATTGACAATATCCACAATTATTCAAGCCAAAATGCACTGAGGGAGACAATTGTCTCTAGTGTCTTCAGGATTTAGTGCTTTCCCTGCACTACATTTGCTTCCTAAGCAAGGCGGCTCACTCACCCCCTCGCCCTCGACAGGGTCTTTCTTGGAGGGTGTTATAAATGAAAGAGCCAATTTTATTAATAATGATTTATTATCAAAATTATTGAAAATATTTAATAAGCCACAATAATAAATTTGGACAATACCGAGCCCGGGGGTTGATGAGGGGTGTCCTACCAGAGACCAGCATAAGGCTCAGGCCCTGATAGTCCACCACAATAGGGAGTTTTGGGTACAATTTTATACTGTTACAAGCAAGAGAAAATACAATAGGTTTTTAATTTTAAGTGGTTTCCCTATACAGATTCATAGCTAAAGGGATCACATGAATGCTTGGAACAGTCTTCTGGTGATTTGGAGGAGAAGCCGATCATCTCTTGGGATGATGGGGTCCAGGTGCCTTTTTCTGTCTAAGGGCTCAAGAACTAGCGTTCTCAAGAACTAGTTTATGGCTATGAATATCCATGAGATGGAACTTCAGGTGAAGCTTTCGTTGCTGATGGTCAGGCTCCAGTGATGAGGATCCAGGTGTCTCTTATTTTCAGATTCATGAAGAGCTCCTCATCGCTAGAAGATGGCTGTCTTATTTACATCTGTATGTGGGCAGTTGCTGGTGGATAGAGCTTTTCCTGCTTGGTTAATTTTTATGTATTTGCAAAGGATTCTCGGGAAGTTTGGCATCCCCCCCCCTTACCTTTTGTTAACTATATTTTATATGCTACTATTACAATTCTTCTATAATACTATATTCTACAATTAACACGAATTATTCCCAATATTTATCACAATGGCATCCTCAAGCTCAGAGCCATCTTTTCAGAATCCTCCCCAAGTTTCTGATCAGGCCTTCTGTCTCCAGAACAAGCTCAGCTCCAGCAAGGCAAATGTCCCCAGGACACCCAACCCACGTCAGAAAACTGGCAGCCAGCTTTGTAATGAGCACAAATCAGTCAGCAAAGCTGAAAACACTTGAGCGTTGTCTTCTCCACCCGTGTATAAAGGAAGGAGCAAAGCTCCCAGACTCCGGTCGCAGCCTGAGGACTCGGAGGCACAGCAGGTCCCAGACGAGCCCCAGAGAACACAAGGCAGCAGGATATGGAAACTTCCCTTGGCAGCCAGACATGCCTTTTACAAAAGCAGGGGAACTAAGTGCATTTTGCCACTCCTCAGTTTTGGGCCAGTTCCCAAAGGCTCTTTGTGCCGCGCCGGGCGGAGGAAGCCGACCACCCTGAGGAACAAAGGGCTGGGGGACAGCCTGGCTTCAGGCTGGTGCCGCTCTCCTTGGCAGCAGACTCTTCCCTGAAAATCCCCACCAAGCCTTTTCCTTTAAGACTTTGTCCAAAATCCTCTGCAGTTTAGGGACTGCACACCATTCAATGCCCTTGGAGCCAGACCCTCCTTTGCATTACTCTACTGGCCACAGCAGTAGGGAATGGCTCTACAGCAATTCCTGGGAAACCGAGAGGAAAAGCAATGGGTGGCCAGACACGCATCACCTCCTTCGCACAGTTTTCTGGTACAGGGTCCAGCCCTGCTGCTGGATGTAGGGGTCAAACTCTGACAGAAGAGGATTATTTTGAAATCGAACAATCAAAGTCTGTTCTTCTTGTTACAAAGTGAAAAGGAGAGTGAGAGAGGGAAAGTCCCTTCTGCAGTAGTTTCTCAGGCATGAGAGAGAATATGAACAGGTTTTTGCAGGAGCTAAAGGGGAATTGGGGTCACCCCATTACTCTTGTACAATACTTTGCCATGGAGAACAGCTGCACATTTAAGGAGTGATTAAAGTGGATGCACATGCAGACATGTCCATTTATTTACCACTGCTCCTTGGGGTACTGCAGCTTCAAATCCCACAGAGGGATGTCTCTCTTTCCCAGCATGGCCCCCACATCCAGATGGGCTGGTTTGGGGAGCTTCACAGGTCCCCAAGCACATAGGAAAGGGCTCACCAAAATGAGTGGTATGTCTCTCTCTCTGTATCCAACCTTATCTCCCCAGCACAGCAGCCCCTCCCAGCCCACCCAAGTAGCCCTCTGACTGTGTCCGTGAGACCAAAAACCTAGAAAAGGACAAGGGGAACTCATTAAGTTGTTTTTACAGCAAGGAAAGACCCTCCCAAGAAACTTCACACTGCCAAAATGGCCAGTCAAAGAACAGCCTTCACCCATTACCCATGTCTGCTGGCCTCAGAGGAGAGAGGAAATCTCAAAGCTTTTGGATGACAAACTGGAACACAACTGGAACATCTGCATCTAAGTCGAGCACAGGAGGCAGTGTGGGTGAGCAGAGGACACAGAAGCACTTGGGAATAAATGTTTTCTGCTACGGCTCCAGCACTGCTGTACCACACAGCCACTCCTATTTCCAGGCCCCTCCATCCCAGCTTGCTGTAGCAGGGATGTGTATTGCTGGAAGCTGGGAGTGACCTCAGCTAGGGCGGGTGCTCACATGAATTTACTGGTTTAGGAAACTCATCTGCCTGTGGGTTTACTGAGGAAGAAGTCACCACACGCTCGGGTCATCCAGACTCCTTTGCCAGGCCACTGCAGCACCACCTGTCCTACCAAACCCAAATCTAAAAACCACAGAAAAAGTCTTACTGACTGCCACGAAAGTAGAAGGCTAGTAAAGTCATGCACCATGGGCAGTGCACTTTGTGTTTGGGAGGTTATTTCCTGGCTCCTGGGGAGATGTGGTTGTGCTGGGGATGGGGATTTTCTCCCTGCCACCCTCCTGTCCCAGGCCACACAGCCACACCAGGCAGTGATAATGGAGGGGTGAGACCTTGCAGCCCTCTCTGGGAAACCTCGATCTGATTTATTCAGTGCATCCTCTCTGTTTTCTATGTTAGGTGCCTGGCGTTAGTCTGTATTAGGAGTAGCAGTTCAGCTGCTGACTTGGAAGAAGTGGGGAAGACCAGGATGGTGTTTTTTCCACAGCTGAGAGATCCCACATGCCTGAGGAATTTCCCTCTCTCGCTCTATTAGTAGCAGTAGGAGTGAGTGATGGGGGCAAACCTGTTATCACATTACAGTCTGAAGTGCCTGTGCTCGGCTCCCAGCTTTCCCACTGCCTGGGAAGTGTAAACACCTCTCCCTCACAGCCCGTGCCCCGGCACATGGAGACCAGCAGCTCCGCCGTGGAGGTGGCCAAGGAGACAGTGCAGCAGGGTTTCAGTTTCCTGCCAAGGGAGTGCAGGGACAGTCCAGCACATTGAAAAATGATCTGAGGGGCTGCGCTTCCAACTCCCCCTGCTCTGTCTCTATCAACTCATTCCTCATCCAGCTGCTACGAAAATACTCCTGGAGCGCTCAGAGGTTATGTACTATGGTTTGGCCATTTGCCAGTTCAGTGAGGCTTTTTTTTTTTTAATATTAAGGAAACTCCTTGAAACTCCTGCTGGAACTGTGTCCTACAACACAAACCTTCATTGCTACAGCTTAGCTGCCAAAACATTGCATCAGCCATCACAATAGCCTGGCACCAACTAAAGAAATACGGCGTCTTCTCCTCATGCTCAGCTTAGAGCACAGATGTCAAAGTCATCGATGGCTGGAGCTGCTTGGAGATTTTGGGATGAGACTAAAGTTTTATCAAAACATTCAAGTTCCCTGGAACAGGAATTGTTTCATTCAAAGCCTCTTCAATCTGATAAACATTATCTTGGTGCAAGGCAGAGGTTTCCAGCAGGTCAGCAATGAGAACTGGGACCAGTTCAAAAGCAGGTGATGAATGCAGGCAAAAGTGCAGGGCCTCAGACAGCTGTATAATGTCATTGCAATGTTGGCCACCATCCTGATAACAAAGCTGCTTTACTGAGCAGCTGCATGATCTAGGGACATCCACTTGCCAGAAAAATGAAAATATTTTACTAATGTTCATAGTTAGATCAAAAGCAGACATACAGAAACCAACATTTCTGGCCAAAGAGACAGCCTAGTTTCCAGACAACTGTCTTCACGATCTCAGATCCAACTCTCTGCCTCCAGTCTCTTTGCATTCCCTGCATCCTCACTCAGACATCTCACCTTCCTGAGGATTAATTTTCCTTTGGCTTCCATGTTATTCTTCAGTCCTGTTTCTACTCATACCTCTCTCACAATCTCTCTGAAGATCCTCCTCACCTCCCTTGTCTCCTAATGAGAGGACCCTGCTCTCAACACTGCCTTTTCCCATCACTTCCAAGACCACTCCCATCCCAGACACAAGTTCAGCAATCCCATCCATGCAGGTGGCTCCTGGTTCAACCCTGACCCCAGACTGCTCACACACAGCCATACACTGTCCTTCAGCCGTGAGTTTAGACCACGTCACTGAGACAGACTCGAGCCTGCCTCTTCTTTCCACATCAGAGCCAGCAAGGTCACCCTTCCAGAGGCATTTCCAGCTATAGTTTCACCCCAGGATCAGCACTGCCAAGCTGAACTTTGCAGGTTGAATCCTAATACCTCTACCCAGGCATGGCTTTTTCTGCCATTCTGAACAGCCAAAAACCTGACCAAATTCTCAGCTTCTCCATTACTGCAGCATCATTTCTTCCATCCCTCACAAATACAATCCTCTCCCCTTTACTCTGAAGGCTGCTGCAGATACCCACAGTTTGCATCTCTGTGCCCTCAAAAACTCCCCAGCCACTCTTTCAGACAGGTACCCTGATGCATTACACATCTGAGTTGATCCTTCAAGTTCCTCTTTGCTGCAACATCTCCAAGAAGCTGGATCCTTCAGAAATTTCTGCTGGCTGGCATCATGGCACTGATCCTTTCTGCAGCCTCATCTGTCTGTCCCCACCCACTGTTGCTAATCCAGTATTTAGACTGCAAACTCTGAACTGCACATTACACCACCAAGTCCTAACTGAGTTAGGAAAAACAACTGATAATAATAACATCACGCATCTGTCCTGACTACTGGACTTAATTCAGTTTTTGAAAAAGCTTTAAGGCACCTTGCATTTCATCAGTTCTATTCACTCCCTATAGCATTTTATCCTGAACACATCACTGTTCCCCATTGCTCTGGTCCTGGTGCAGTTTCCTGGAGCCCATCAGCAGTGGTCACAGCCCATCACAGCAGAAACTGTGGACATACCCACCTGCACTGCACTCAAATCATGGAGAGGCAAAGATCCTGTATCCTGTTAGCGGTTCCCAAGTATCCAAGAAAGTTCCTACATGGGAATTCAGCCAGCTGCCTTGTCCTGCTTGAGAAAGGTGTTATTGTCCTACAGCTAAAGTAACATTTTATAGGCTTTGATGGTGTGCTGGGCATGGAGTTTCCTGAGTCACCACACTTGCAGCATTGTCATTCCTGGGCAGGAAATAATTCAGACACTGCTTTAGGCTGTGTCCAAAATACTGTTGCTCGTATTTATGATGCACAGCCTGCTAGTACCACAACATTTTTCACTGCACAGAGTTGAGCAGAGACCAAGCTTTAAAATGACTTTTTTAGGGTTGGCACTAGATCCAATTTGGATCTTGCCAAGGTGTTCAAGCTCAGGATTGGCCAATAGCTGTCTCTCATCCTGGGCTTAGGAAGGCCAAGAGGTAGCTGTTCATTCTGTTTTTGCATGGCCAACCCAGCTGTTTCCTGCTCCATACACTCACCATCAGACATTCTCAGTTTGGTTTCTGTGGGACCCACAGTGGCAGGAATTGGTCTGGAGGATCACTGGGAATGGCTGTAAGGGCTACACCGTGCCAAGACCCCTGTTCCTCACAGGAACAAACCAGCAGGCACTCCAGTGCAGAGCTGCACCAGGCAGAACATTTTTCCTACTGAGCAGGTCCTGGCCCTCAACACGACCCGTCTGTCCCACTTCCAGGACCAGGCTAATGGTGCTGTGCAGCCCTGTGACAAACAGCTGTGTCATCCTGCTCAAAGGCACCTGGTGAGTTCTGATTCAGATCAGTTTGTCTGGTGCAGACGTGCTCTCAGCCAGCTACAGCCATGATCCTGCCTGGAAGGGCTTTCAATGCCATCAGTCAGACAAGCAAATATGAATTTGGGTCACCTCTGCCTATAGTATTTTTCCTCCATCCCAAGTGTCCTTCTTCTCTCCCTCTCTCAGTCCCAAGGACTCTCCCTCCTTGTTTTTGCAGTACAGGGAGTGCTGGAGCTGGCAAGCTGGGTACGTACCTTGGCTCATCCTGACCTTGTGTTGGAATGAAACTTGCTTATCCAACTTCCTACAACACCCATGTTTCCACCAGAAAAAGCCATCCAGATGTGGAAAATTGATTTACAAGCCCAAAAACCAAGTTTGTTTCCTGCGCAGGGTTAGTTTGCCTTAGCTCTAACAGGGGTGCCTGCTAGACCAAAACAGAATGACAGTAAAAGCTGTGCCTTTAGAGTGGCCAGCAAACACTGCATCCAGCAAATCAACACAGACTTGTACCAGAAATAAATAGATAAATACTGCCAAAAGACACATTAACCTGCTTCTAATTGGGAGGGCTGCAGAATGGAAAGAAATTGTGAGAAGCATTGGAAGTAAAGCAGGGTAGAACAAACTTGTTGTCCAGGCATATTTTGGAAATAATTCTGCTAATGAGGAACCCATGTTATTGTAAGAGAAGAGAGGCTCTGTCATATTATTCCCCAGCACCTGGTGCACAGAACAGCAAAGGGCCTCCTGTATAAGCAACAACTCTGCCCAGACCATTTTTAGATCATGAAGTTGTTTCTGCTCCTGAGCCTGTACTTCAAAGCAGCCAGGACAAACAAGGTTCACTCAAAAGTATGTGAGGAGAAGGTAAATTGCCTAGGAAGCCAAAAAATAAAGTCCAGGGAAAGGAAAATATTTTATGAGTTTTCTTGTAAAAAGAAACCTGCATGAATGGAGGAAACAATCTGATATTTAGCTGAAAGACAACGCCAGATAAACAAGAGTCCCATAAAGACATCACCCAAAGAGAAACTGGACTGCAGAAGACTGATAAATCACCTCAGAGAAACGAGCTGGGGTGCAAACAAACAGGCAGTGTCACTGAAAGGAGATCAGCATTTGAGTGTGAAAGAAAAAGGCCCTGCACTCCTCAGGCTTCCAGACAGGACCAGAGTGTGCAGTGCAGCCAGCTCACAAGCAGATAAGATGACCGTGACCAGACCCAGGGACATAGGAGCAGCACGCAGATGGATTTCCATATCTGAGGAAAACTCACTGCTGTAATCGATGGGACCCAAAACATGACAATGACACCCTGATGGGTGTGCAAAGAGGTGGCCCAGGGTATCCTTTGGGTTCACAGTAAACACACAAAGAAAACATTGCACAAGAGCCTTCATCCAGCTACTGCTTGGAAACTACCCACAGCTGGCTGCACGTCTTCTCCACCAGGACAGTCTGAGATGACTCTTTCATAAAATATTGTCAACATCTGAACAGTTGTTCAGATCCCCTGGGGCCTTCTGCAAACACATTAAGGCTGGACAAAGCATGCAAGGTCGAAGTCCAACATCCCACCTGCACACCAATACCCCATCTAAATGCTTTTTGCCACATCCAGATAACATCTCTCCTTAATCAGGTTTTGCCAGTGTTTCCCCCTTTTTGCTGGAAAGGGGAGGAAGTCTAGCCTGTCCCCACTACTCTGAAGTTGACTTTCAGAAATGCAATAGTTTTGTCTCCAATCTCCTCAATGTGTTGTATCAATTCACCTCCACTGCCATAAACCGTGTGAATGGGCCTCGGTGTGTGGGAGACAGACAAACACAGAAGGAGCAATTCTCAGGCTATGAAAGGAAAAGGGTTGGAAAGCTCCCAAAAAAAGGTCTCGTGCAGGTCAGTACAGGAGGCTCAGCTCTGCACCATTGAGGGAGGAAGCAGCTTCACGTTAGTGGTGGTGAGTTGTGTGAAGGAACAATAAAATGCTTCAGCTGTGGGACACTTCAGGTTACACTTGGATGTTTCATGTCACACCTAAATTAGCACACGTCAGAAGTGACATTTGCAATAGCAGTAGTGCCACTGAGCTGCTGCAACAAAAGCTCAGGGTTTTATTACACAGGGTTTTATGAAGCTCTTGCTTACAGAGAGGCCCCTTTACGCCTGTCTGGCACTGGAGAATGGCCTTATAGTGGGTGCAAACAACGTCACATTCATCTTTGTGCCCTCCACGCTGGCAGAGGGCTGCAAAGGGGCCCTGTAGCAAAAACAAGACCTCTGTCCAACCTATTGTCTTAAGGAATTATATAGCCTAAATCACCAGAGTACATATTTTCTTCCATAAAAAACTAGGTTCTGAGGAGGGTTTCACAAGGAACAAAACTTTAGTATGTATAAGCTGTAAGATGCTATGTCAGTTTTCTCATTGGGTCATCACAAAGATTTCCATCCTATTATGAAGTTTTGCTTTGTTAGCATTTTTTTTAACATTGCTGATGAATCCATAGAGCAGCTTCCAGATGTGCAGCTCGGTATTTCAGTTTAGGGGCATCAGTTACAGCTGGACTCTTCCAGCTGAACTTGCTTTTCTTCAAATTCAGAAAAATAAAATATGTATACATATATATAAATAAATGCAGTAGTCTTCCCTGAGCTTATGGCATCTCAGATCTAGGTTACTGCTGAAAAATCAGTCATACTCATTCACAGCTGATTTCTGCTTTCCCAGATACTTCAATGGGAGCCCAGTCTTCTACCACCAGCCCCAAACTGCCCTTCCTTCCAGGCAGCACGGTCTGCTTATGGGCAAGGCATATTGCTGCAGGCAGAGAAAATGTTTTTAGCGTAGCTCCCCCTCCCTCCACGCACTCCTGCACCCCCAGCAATGCCGCTGCCAGACTCTGCCTTGAGATCCGTGAGGATACCAGGAGCAGGACAGGGCGCTGAGCGTCTGGCTGGCAGACACAGCCCCGAACGAACGCCGCAGGTTTGCACCAAGGCTGGGCAGCGTGTGGTCAGGAATTAGGTTAGCATTGACTGGGGCAGGCTGGCGGGAGCATCCTTTGCTTTACCCATAGACAGGCTGGTCACATGAGGAACAGCTGGAGTGCACACAGAGCCTGCTTTAATTAAAGTGCTACTCGCCATTTTTCTGGCAGCGCTCCCAGAAAAGCAATAAAATGGCAGCAGAGAAAACAAATACTACATAACACACTTCCACTCTCCTTTATGTTCCCAAGTCCCCCCTTCTCCCCCAAGCCTAATCTCCTTACTTTCTTTTTCTTGTTTTCTTTTTTTAATTTTTAATTTTTATTCCAGTTAATAACCATTCCTCATTTGTGACAGGCTAGGAAAGGAAAAGGTCAAGAGGGAAGAAAAAAAGGGGGAGGAGAATTGAAGCAGCCATTCACTGCCGTTGATGATTAAACATGTGGAACAATGTACCTGCTTATTAGGACATCTCCCGCTCCAAGAGAACATCTGCAGAGCGCACACACCTTTTTTCGGAGCCACGAACACACGCCGGCACCTCACGGGAACATAGCGGCATTCACGTGCCAGTCGTTATGGAAACATTTTCCTTTCCCCCCCTTTCTCCCTTGGAACTACTGCTTAAACAAGCTTGGGATTGTCAACACACCAATTGCTGCTGTCTTATCCCAAATTAGCCAAAGTTGTGTTTCTCCAACCTCTGGCTCCCACCAGGGGAGCCCAAGGAGAAAGGAGAGGTGCCTGTCCTGCAGCACATGGACATTTCACAGATGGATCTGTTCCCCCTGAGGAACCTGCGCAAGGATAATAATAGCCACGATGCTATTTTTGTTGTTGCTGTTTTATTATTAGGCTCTCTCCAGCACAGGGCACGGAAAGAAAAACACAGGGACACACAGAACAAAAATGTGAAACCAAAGACAGGTACATTGCTCCCAACAGAGGAAAATGCAAAATCATCTTCTGAAGGGGAGCAAGGTTATCAGGGACAGAGGTGCTGAAACACCAGGAGGTGTTTCACTCCGGGAAAGCACATTGCAGTTGAGAGAAATCAGGAGCTAACCGAGTTCATGAAGTTTAACTGGAGTGTAGTGGGACATGAGCTATGAGAGCCAATCCTCTCCGAATGCAAAGAGGGAAGCTGGACCTAAATGAAAAACCAGTCCCAAATCCTCAAACCCAAAGCCCACAGTGGAGCTGATCTGAAACAGAGAATGTTGGAAATCTGGATTTGAGGTTTTCAGCTTGAGCCCATCTCTGTGTCTGAGATTTACAGTTTGACATGTTTATATTGAAACAAGATGGCTATAAATACAGTATATTTTTCTCCCAGTGGAGTCTAAGGAGAGGAATGTTTAAAACACTCAGCAGGGGACTAGCACAGCTCCCAGTGAATTTAATTATAAACTCTCCCTGCTTTTGCTCCAACTAGTTTAGGCTGGGAGTAGTTAGACTGCTTTTGAAAATCCCGCTTTATTTTTGAATAGCTGCAAATCATCAATATTTATATAGCTGGATATGCATCCTAAGAACATACACAAAAACATATTTTTATTAGCACAAATCAGAAATTTTCCATGCAGAACTTTTTTAATTTAGAGGGTAACGAAGAGAGGACAAAATTAATTCTGTGCGTAGGAGGAAAAATAGCAATTTTGACAAAGCAAATTGATATTGTGAATAACCAAAGAAATTATTTCACTTTATATCAGTTGGCCCGAACCATTACCTCTCAGCAGAACTGCTGGCATAGCCTCAGGTGCTGTGGATGGAGGGATGGACCTATTCTCTTGCACAGGCTGGGACTTCTGGCCAGACAACATGCCTAGTCATGCACAAGTCTCATTACTGCTATAAAAGCAGCCTGGTATAATTTCTGAATAAAAGCAACACTCCTATTAACTTATTGGGCAACACTGGCCTACTTAAAGAGTTTTATCAGATCTGTCTGATGATCCATGGCAGGGACAAGAACCTCTTGCAAAATTTTATCTGTGGCCATGTAATCCTGTGTGATTATTTTTCTCATTGTCTGAGCAGAATTATTTTGTCTCATAAGCGTTTCTGGCACTTTGCTCTGCACAGAATGAACCAGTTTTAAAAATGGAAAAAGGTGGAAGGGAAAAAAGCTATTGTTGCTGTACAGAGTCTTTAATTATAATACTTTACCTTCGGAGAAAACTATTTTTCATTAACTGAATGGGTAGTAGTATATGATGGTGATTAAGTTTAATGGAGCTGAGACCAAGGTGGGGAAGAAAAAGTTACAACTGAGAATCCACTTTAAGTGCAAAGCCAGCTTCTGTTTGCAGAGGTGTTTGATGGAAAACTGCACTGCTTCTAACTAAATGAGGCTTAAATAGGTGTAATTTTGTATGTATTAAAATTAAGATTCCTTTAGGTATAAACTATGAAAGTTTCCACACAATTATCACTCTTGAGGAGCACAGAGAGCACACACCAGAAAGAAAATGCCACTTTTTGATTTAATAAATGAGACCAAACACATGCTTTTCCACTGGGAGAAGGAAACAGAGCCATCAATGAGCCAGGTTTAGCCAAAATAACTGAATAAACTTCAAAACCATTCACTCCAGTGAATTCTGCCTGTTCCAGTCTAAGTGAAATGTTTTTCTTCCTCACCCTGGTTTTCCTGACTTGGGCTGTCTCTCCTCCTGCCTCCTGTGGACCCTCCAGCCCCTCATTCCTGGATGGAGACTCAGGGCTGTGTATGAGCATGGCCTTTTCACCCCCCTCTGCTCCCTGCATTTAATCCAGACGTTTATCCCAGGGAGGATAAGTGCAAGTGGGAATTTCTCCACCGAAGCCAGGCTCATTTGGTGTCAGCCCCCTCGAGCCAGGCAGTGACCTGCCCCCATCTCTCAAGCACCATGAAACATAGAAAAAGGCTCTGACTTCTTCATTTAACCATTGTCAGCACAGGGAGCAGAATAATGGAGTAAAAAGGTGGGAAGAAAATAAACAGACACCATGTCACAGGGATGTCTTGACGAGACAAATATCAGACGCCCGAACAAAATGCATCCCCTCTTAAGTGGCATTTCTATATTTAACATCATCTAAAATGTGATAATTTACACTGTCACAACATGTCTCTTAGAAACAGTCCCATTTTATTTGCAGTCAGCCAAAGTCTGGAACTCAAATTCCGACCTCCTTTCTAGTAGGAAAAAAAAAGAAGGAAAGGGAAAAAAGGGAATAAAAAATAAAAGGGAAAGCTAACATCTGGCANACAGTCCCATTTTATTTGCAGTCAGCCAAAGTCTGGAACTCAAATTCCGACCTCCTTTCTAGTAGGAAAAAAAAAGAAGGAAAGGGAAAAAAGGGAATAAAAAATAAAAGGGAAAGCTAACATCTGGCAAAGCTGGGTATTTATTAGACTTTATAAAACTCCACGCTTCTGTTGTACATAAGACAGGCACAAAAGGGGCCCCCAAAGTGTTACTTCCCCACCAGTGTGAAACAAGTGCCTTATTCAGTAAGTTTTCAAAGAACAGAGGCAAATGGATTATCTCAAGGAGAAGTTAAACACAGAGAAATTCACTGTAGCTCACTGTTGGGTTTAGCTGCCTGCTGGATGTGGAGGAAGGGGGGAAATCTATAAAATCTATCATCATGGTGTCCAGCTGAGACTTCACACTTCCCAGGGAAATCTGAGCTGTGAAGCACCAACAGCTGCTTTTCTCCCAACTTGTGAAATCACCCACAGAACGAAAGTGTTTTCTTAAGAAATTCTCAAAACACAGCAAAGAGGAGCTCAGTAAATCCTCGGGCTCCTGAGGCGGGGTCAGGATGACAAGGTTTTTCCAGCCTAGCTGTGACTGTCAGGCTCAATGAGGTGTGATTTGTGGCCAGTGTAGCTGGGCTGGTGAAAGCCCCAATCCAGGGAGAGTTACACAGGCTTCTGCTTGTTTTCCTTCATCCAACCTCAGCAAAACACAGGTTGCCCGCTCAAAGCCAAGTCCCTCTCCAGGGATGCTTGACCAATTCCCCACTCCCAGCTTTCTAAACAGGGGCAGATCCAAGGTGGGATTGAAAGTCCTCTTCCCTTTGCACCCTGGCGCAGTGCTCCTGGGATCTGCTCCAATAGGTGTGCCCAACACCTAGATCACACACAAAACCAGTGTTTTCCTAGGTCTGTGGGGTAAAAGAAGCACCTTTTACCTAAAATTTGTATTTGTAAGTTGTTATCTTTTGTCTTGCTGAGACTGAGACGTTTCTGGTCTCTTCAGGATGAAGGATACAAGGGGGTTTATGAGCAGTCCCATGGGATGATCAACACAGTACTTGGTCCTAAGGCTGTTTATAGGGCACAAAAGTAAGAGACTGGTACCTGAGTGAGGCACAGCTGCTGGACAGCAGGGGAAAAAGTCCAGTCTGACCATGCCACAAGTTCTCCAAACCCTGGGGTCAGCTCAGGGAGCTTAGCTGAGCCCTTCCTGGTAGAAACCAGCAACTCTGTGCACTGTCTGGGCTAATTAGTTTTTCTTTACACCAGAGAAATTCTGGCTGCCATTTTCCAAAACAAGCAGCTCCTTTACACAGAGATACCATCAACCAGTAAAATGAGTTTGAGAATTTCTGCTTGGCACAGCAGTGCAACAGGCTGGAGGAGGTAGACCTGATATGCGAAAAAGCAATTTTTTTTTTTAAGTAGACAGGGAAGCTGCTAAAAGATCCTGCTTCAGCCAACCTGAAACAGTTTGGGTTGTACTTGCTGAGTACTCTTAAATGTATAAATAGTTTCAGGGCATTTGGCACCTTTCACAGATTGAGAGACACAGCTGATGTCTCTTCTGCTGCAGCATCTCAGGCATTAATCTCAGTTCAAATCACATCCCTGTTGAATTCAAAGTCTTTCTCCTCCAAAAATAGCCTGATCATGCAGCTACAGGGCATGTACAGAGGTGGCCACAGAGGGGTATCCCTACATAGGGTGATCAGAGTTTCTTTCCTGAGCTTGGCTCACCAGACAGAGAAATTATCTGCCTCTTCACCCTTCTGCCCATTCATGTTTCATGCAAACAGTAGGGGAGATGGAAATCAGCCCAATTCCAAGGAACCCTCGTGGAGGGCGATGACTGAAACCCGAGGCTGGAAAGGGGAGGGTCATGACAGATATTAGTATCTGTTCTGAATGTCCAACCTTTCACTCTTACCTATAGGACTCATTTTTGGCCAAATAAAGCGTCCATTTAACCCCGAAACACCTTTTTTTCTTTCACTTCGCAAATCCCAAACCAGTCAATTTGGGGCCAATCTGAGTAATTACAATAATTGCTTTAATGCTGAGCTATTCACTCAACTTAAAGTAATTTATTCATTCAGCCTATTCCCCTTCACCTAGACTCCAGGTTTGATACCACCCAGCAGGGGTGACACCCAGCCCAGAGTGTCTCACCACCCCTGAGGATGGTCCCCACAGCAGGCACAGAGCACCTTTGTTCTGCATCAGGTCCTCTCAAAACATCCAAAGAAAAAGACCAAAATAGCACCCTCAGTTCTTGTCTCATTCTGTCTGCAGCAGAGATGTGCCAGTTACCTAATGGCATCAAATTAACAAATGAACAGGTCTGGTAGACCAATTAGCAGAGAGTGCAAGCAATTTTCAAACAGGCTGCAATTGTCAGCTAATGACCTTGGAAAAAGCTTTTATTTTTCTGGCTCCCTCAGAAAAGTCCATATTAAAATTGTTGATAGCTGCTGAGTGTCACTTTTTGGGCTTTCATGCCATGGAAGCGAGCTAGGTAAAAAAAAAAGAAAATATATATTAAAAAAAGGGGAGGCCAAGTAGGTGTAATTCAAGCATCATCTCACTGCCTTGCTAGTCATTTAAGAGCACTGCATCTTTGCTCAGCAGGCATATCAGCTTCTCTCTGGGGCCATTAACTTCTCAACACCCAGTAATGCACCAGGCACCTGCTGGACCACAGGACGAGCTGAAAGATCATCTCAGCTGCACTCTGCTCTTCCAGACATCACTGGGGCTTTCCTTAGTGAAAGGCAGCTGCCTTCTTATGCTTCCCAAGGAAAAGCCTGGAACTGAGTCTTTCCCTCTGCCCCTCCTATTTCTTAAATAAAATCAAGCCAGTGTGTGGCCCACAGAAAACTGTCCATCCCCATCCAGGAATTGGTAATTTGTGTGTTCCAAAGGTTGGTTACACCTCAGTGCCTGCCAGGAGAACACAGTGCTGGACACAAGGTGGGGTAAGATAGATTTCTGCATACCAGAGCATTTCATTTGGGACCATGTAGATGTGTCACTTTATCTTCCCTCAGCTGGCCCCTTCCCAGGAGCTGCCATCGGTCCTGGAGCAGCCCAAGAATTACCAGCCAGCATCACACGAGCCCTCTGAGCTGGAGAGGGAAGGTTTTCTCACCCAGAAGAAGCTGCCATGGCTCTATTGAAGCCAGCTAAGTCCCAGTGGTTTGCAACAAGGAATGGGCATGACCTCATGGGGAAGGAAACTCCCAAGTGCCCAGAGCATGCAGGTTTTGGTCCTCATTCACATCCCTCCAAGGTGGCACAGCAAAGTCTCGATATGATGGCCAGAAACATAAAGCATGTTTTTGGTTGGCCTGGAACTCCCCAATCCCTTCCCCAGGCAACTGGAGTCCATGATTCCCAGAGAGGTCCCTCTAAAAAGGAGAGTTTAGAGAAGGAATAAAACAGTCCAGGAGAGCAGAACTGCTGCTGGTTATTTTTCTTATGTGCCTGCAATTTTGATACATTGCTTTGCAACATACCCATGATATTTCAGGTTCTCCCTCTCTAGCACCCAACTCTGCCTCACCTGGGAAGGTCACGCTGGAGTCTCTGGTGGTGATCCCCCAAGGGCTTCCTCCTGCTGCCAGTTCCACAAAACTCCCAAGATCCGAGTGTCTTTGAGACCTCCATCCCTCTGTCAGCTGCGGTTGGAATCAACTGAGAGGCTCACCCTTATTAAAGGTCAAGAGGAAGATAAAGAGGCTATAGGTGGATAACTCCTGCAATTGTATGTGCCTTGTTCCCTTAGGAAAGCAGGTTAAAGATGGAGTGGAAGGGATTAAATTCTCTGAAAATGCTTCAGAACACGATTTTCTAAGAAATGTACTGCATATCCACAAACTCCTCACAGGAAAGAGCAAGATGAAAAGATTTTAATGGTAATTTGCCTAGGAGGAACAAATTATGAATTACTTCTGGCTCAGATCCTCCTGAGTAAGGGAGTGATCAGACCAAAATGAGCCTGACAAAGCCTTTGTAATTTCTCTTTACTATGAGGTAGTAATAGCATCATCTGTCCTGCAGCATCAGGGTCACAGATGATTGTGTAGATCAATAAAGTAGACAAGCATCTTTCATCTGAATCAGCTACTCTGTGTGCTGTTTATTTGGTACCGCTGTGACTCAGAAAGCTTAATTCCTATTCTGTTATTGGACCTGGTCCAAGACCTCAGCAAGCTCCTGTGCCTCGGTTTCCCCACTATAAAGTGGGGATATTGTCACCGACAGTTTCAGAAAGGGCTTGAAAACAGACACTGATATTAAAAGGTGACCATGACAAATCTCTTGCTGTCACATAGCCTTCAGTGTTCCACAATTTGCTATTGCAATGAAAAAAAAAATAGCAATTCAGTACCTCTCCACTTACAGGTGTTGACAAGCTGTCCTTTAAGCACCTTGGGCATTACCAGAAGCAAGAAGAGATCAAAATAAAGAGCAAAAATGGGCTGCTACCCCTCCTTTAACACTGCTGTCTTGCTGTTGCAGCCTTGGAAGTGTCTGATGCCCTGGGCTTGTTTCCCTCATTCCCATAATGCCATAATTCCTCCCTGGGAGTGTTGGGATGGATCCAGTTTGGCTTTGGTCTGCCCCTCTTGTCTTACCAAAGAATTGTCAGGGTAGTAATGAAATTTCCACAAGCATGGCACAGGCATTGCCAGTCCTTGCTCATAGCCAGGGAATCAACACCGTAACTTCATAAAGACCCTCCCAGACTCGTTTTCTCTGTTCTGTTTTGAGCCAGGCATTTTCACACAGGCTCCATCCCCACCTCACATCTGATAAGCTAAAGGGCCGAGTCATTCACCTAAATAAGTGTGAGCCAAGAAGTTTCAAGTAAGAGAGAGGACATTTTCTGCTGAGATAGGAAGTGAGATGATGAGCTGATAAGTAGGAGAGATTTTACATGGCCATGAATACATTGCGTTTATACGGCCTTGCACCATAAGGATGAGTTAATAAACAAGATGTACTTATACGGCTATCTCCCACATCCAGCTGGTGATAAGTACATTGTAATGACATAACTATACATCCCATATAACCAGATTAAAAGGCATTGCTTCTTTTAGCAACGCACTGTACTCTTTCTGGACATAAATGTATTAATTTGGTATTTATTTGGCATTCACCGTGTGTGTGACAACGAATACATTTCATCCACTCCTCTCTGTTTGCATGCAAGTATTTGTACCCCTACTGCAGACTTATTCAAACCTTTTAGGATTCAAACGTGCCCTGCTCCCGCTGCTTGAGATTCCACCGGCACAACTCACCAAAAACGCTGGGTTCACCGCAGAAGAGAAATGAGTACCCTGATTTAAGGTCATCACTTTGCAATCACGCTTAACATAAGCCAGGCTAAATTAAACAAACAAACAATAAAGTGCTCCAAAGTGAACCATAATATTTCGAAAGTCCATTAAAACCTCCACCACCACAAAAAAAAAAAAAAAAAGAACAAAAAAAAACAACCAAAAAAAACCACCACTTCTTATAGTTGTTAAAAGGTTTAAAATCAACAGGAAAGGTTTCGCACAACTAGGGTAGGAAGAATAATGAAGAGTTGGTGCAGCGTGTTGCTCTCCCTCCTTAAAATCAAGCTCCCTTCGGTCCCAGCACCACTGATGCCCCATCAACAGGAGGCAATTCCGCCAATTTTCCCGCGGGGCTGGGGAGAGCTCTCCTCCCTTTGGAAATGCAAATACCCGGCAGTTGGGTGGCCAGGTGCGGCCATCTCCTGCGCTTGGAAGCCATTAGCGAGTGATTGGAGTCCTGCAGGAGAAGCCGCTGAGCCCCACCTGGGCAGGTGCTGCGCAGCCCTCGGCGGGAAGCCTTTCTGCATCCTCTGTCCCGGGAGCACCAAACACGGGCTCAGCTCTGTCCCCGGGCACGCACATATGCTAATGCTCGCAAATGCTTCTCCGCCGAGCCGGACCCAACAGGAATTTGTCCCTTTTGGATGCAAATGGCCCTTGGAGGGAGCTGATCCCCCCTTTCTTATCTGGGACAAATTCCCCTGCTCTGTTGGAGATGAATGGCTTGTGCTGGGAAACGTGCTGCAGGTGTGAACACCTGCGGAAGGGTGCCCGCCTGTATTTTCTTTTGAAGTCTATCTCAAACAGCATTTGTCATTCATTTACAGTGAAAAAACTTTTATTTTTTTTTATTGAAGTCCACTTGAAATTTCCTGCAAGTCATGGTTTTATTCCTCCTGGCACGTGAAGGGGATCTGCAAAGGGGATGAAGGGGAATTTGCAAGAAATGTGCACATTTTCAACTTTCTTCCCACAAAATCTCAAAACTTCTGGCGTGTTCTCCTTAGGTGTAATTCTGAAATAAGAGTTGTGTTTTAGAATACAATATCAGTAAGTTTTGTTTTCTTTTAGGAACATTAGCCAGGGGTTAAAATGACAAAAAGATCCCTTAAGCAACAGCTTTCAAATTTCTTCTTTTTTTGCAAAGAAGTATAACTAAATGATCCATTTCAGATGATGGAATGTTATAAGTGATGGAGGGAAGCTGTGCACACTCGGGTATGTACATGAAAGCAGTGAGTTGCCCCAAGGACACCACTGCAAAAGCCCATCTTTTATACTGCATTTGGCAGGGGGAGAATATGTTTAAACACATTAACCAATTTAAACAGGCAAGAGGAAGGGAAGTTATTTCCTTTAGAATCTATAATGCCCTGTAAATCAAAGAAACTTTCTGGAAAATGTAGTAGACATGAGATAACAGATAAAAGACAAACCAAAAAAAATCAACTAATTGCTATAGAAAACAAAAAAAAAGTACTTTCAAACTCTGTTGTGTTAGATCCCTGTTCCCTGGGAGCACGGTTTTCCTTCAAAAAGAGAAAAGAAAGAGGCATGTAGATCTGGTTTCTGTCTGCCTCAGTTCATCCAACGTGTGTCCAAAAGATAACCAAGAGAGTTTGGTCTATGCTGTCATCCATCTTTAACATCTCGACTAGCCCCAGCGATGCTGAGGATGTCAGGGAAAAGAGCAGCCCTGTTGGCCCACCTTTGATCTTTCATATGTGAGTTGTACAAATAAAACACTACACATAAAAACTGGTTTGGTCTTTCAGTTTACTGTGAGAGAGAGGCAATGCTGAAGCACAGAGATGACTGAAAGGAGAGAGGGTGCTGGGTCAAAGGATGCAGAGCTCACCTGGGGCCATTTGAAGACTGTTTTATGAACCAGGCTCCAGTTGAAGTTTATAGATCAATTTTCCTGCGGTGCTGCCCACCCGGCCGCAATTAGCAGGACTTCTGTATGGGGTGTAGGTACCTGTGCCTGCCAGGTTACAGCCCATGATATCCTTGAAAATTGTTGTTTCTCTTTGTAGATGTTTTAATTACTGAAGAAATCACTGAGAAATATGGTAGCTCAGGGACTAGCCTGTTCAGCCAGCTCTGCTTCAGGAGGGTCACACCGGGCAGAGGAGCTGTGTGGATAACCATGGGTAGAACCTGGTCTGCCTCCCTCAGCCCACCCTGACAGGTTGCATGTGTCACAGCTTAGTTTTGCCTGTCTTCACCTGCTTTTATCTACAGCGTGGGAGAAGGATTTGTGATTTAAATGTCTGAGACCATCACTTCAAATTGCAGTACTCCTGCTGAGAGCCTGAGACAGGTGCCAAGGATGCTGTTTGATAGTCGGCAACATCAAGGCTGACTCAGATGATGAGAGAAACCTGTCCTCTGCTGAAATCAATGAGATACCTTTGCAAAGTGCCCTACTGTTCTGTTTGTGAAGCATGAGACCCTGGGAATACTGTTTGGTGTATATATATTTTGTTGGCATGTTTCATTACGTAGCCACTTGACATTTCCTCCACAACGGAGGAAATTGCTCACCATAACAAACGTGTTTGAGGTGCGAGTCAATGCCAGGCAGCCAAGGAGAGCATTTACTGCCTCCTCTGCCTGCAAGGTTAGAAAGCTGGGAGGAAAAGAGAAATCCATTTGTTCTAGCTGGGATCGTTGTGTGATCACC